>VWZK01012738.1:61573-90968 GCA_013396935.1 Baryphthengus martii
CTCAGTTAACCGGGTAACTTTTAGCAGCACTCAGGCACCCTCAGCAATACCCAATGCGAGCAGAAAACACTACTTCTACCCCATCTCGCTGGAATAAACCTAAAAAAATCAGCAGAAAACAACTGTTTCTAACCTGCCCTGACCTGAAACTAGGCACCGGAGGGTGGCAAAGAAAACAGGGCTACAAGAAAGAAGGACTAACAGACTCACAAGGGTGACCAGCTCCCCGGCTCTGTTCAGAGGGGTAAGACACGGGCCTCGCCCTGCCGCCGGCGGGGTCCTCCCACCCCTGGACCCCCNGGGGACAAAAACAAACAAATAAACAGCAAAAAAAAACTCTGAACAAGCGCTGGATTGGGGTTCAAAAAAGCCTGAAAAGCAGCTGATCTAGGTTGTGGGATCAAGAACGTGATGCTGAGTCTCATCAAAGGCAGCAGCAGCAGCAGAGAGAAAGAAGTAAAGGGAGCTGGACAGGCTTTCTCCTGAGGTGTTGCAAGGAAAAGTGCAAGGTGCTGCCCTTGGGTCAGGGCAACCCCTGGAATCAACCCAGGCTGGGGATGAGGGGCTGGAGAGAGCCCCGTGGAGAAGGACTTGGCGGTGCAAGGCTGGACATGAGCTACCTCATGGTCCCCTGGGCTGCATCCCCAGCAGCGAGGGCAGCAGGGCCAGGGGGGGATCCTGCCCCTCTGCTCCCAGGGCTCTGGGGAGACCTCCCCCTGCAGAGCTGGGTCCAGCTCTGGAGTCCTCAGCACAGGAGAGACAGGGACCTGTTGGAGCAGGGCCAGAGGAGCCCCAGCAATGCTGGGAGGCCAGGCTGGGAGATTTGGGCTTGTTCAGCCTGGAGATCAGAAGGCTCTGCGGAGACCTTCTGGTGGCCTTTTAATACTTAAAGGAAGCCTTTAAGAGAGATAGAGACAATCTTTTTAGCAGGGCCTGTTGGGACAGGACATGGGGTGATGGTTTTAAACTAAAAGAATGGAGATTTAAGAGTAGAGAGAAGGAAGACTAGGTGGTGAGACCCTGGCCCAGGTTGCCCAGAGAGGTGGTCGCTGCCCCATCCTTGGAGACCTTCCAGGTGAGGCTGGCTGGGGCTCTGAGCAACCTGCTCTGGTTGCAGCTGTCCCTACTCCCTGCAGGGAGTTTGGACTAGATGGCCTTGAAAGGTCCCTTCAAAACCGTTCTGTCATTCTAGGATTATCCCACTCTATTCAAAACTTGTCAGGCCACACCTGGAATACTATATTCAGTTTTGGTCCCTGCTACACAAAACAAAAGGTGTGGGCAGTCTATAGAGAGTCTAAAGAAGAACCACTAAAATGATCCAAGGACTGTGAAGCTGCCGTATGAGGAAAAGCTGAGAGAACTTGGCTTGTTTGGCCTTGAGAAAAGAAGAGTTAGGGCAGACAATATCACCATGTTCCAGTATTTAATTACAAAGATGGAGACTCCCTTTTTACAAGGTTTCACATGGAAAAGATGAGGGGTAATGGGTGCCAGTTATTCCTGGGGAGGTTCCAATTAGACACAAGAAGACATTAAATAACCATTGGTGTCTTTGCCAGAGTTGAATCAAACCTGATAGTTGTTTGACGGCATTTATACTCACAATAAAAAGTGTTTGAAATGCACGTGTAATTGTAACCTTCCAAACCTATTAAGACATTACACATTAAGACTAAAACTGAAGATTTCTGGCGAGTCACTCCAGGACACATCTCTCGGGTTTAAAACATAGAAATCTGCATGTTCTATTGCAGAGATTCAGATGTGGCTTTTTGTAATGTTTGCCATGCTTTTGGTCTTACGATATTTCGAAACAGGCCTGCAAGTATCACCTCCTGGCATCTGTAGTTAGTACAAATATTTAACTCTGTGCTGCATTACAAGTGGGAGCTGTCGCCATCGGCTGTCACTGTGCCATCCAAGCTGTCTCCTCGCAGAAGACAGCATCTTTCAGAAGTCACCAGATAGCACTTTTATCTCAAGAAAACTGCCCTCATGGGACTGTTTTTAGAAGTATTCCTAGATATCAGATGTTCTTTTCAGCAGAAAAGGGAACAAACAGATCTGTTACTAACCGCACTATCAGCCTCACAAAGTAGGTCTTCTTCCCCTTCGCTTGCCAAGCAAGAAAACATCTATTTGAGACAACCCCAAAGGAGCTGTATTTTCTGATTGAAACAACCTCTACAACCAGCACCGAGGCCCCCAGACTTCCAGAAAAAATGTTGCTACTTGGAAAATATCCTTTAAAAAAAAAAAGAAAGAAAAAAACAACACATTTATGTGTAAGTAGTATCTTGCTCTCAAAGCGGTAAGCAGAAATCTTGTTTGTTCCTTCAACTCTGCAAAAAACTCCTCTTAGGATGCATCATTTCAAGCCTTGCTAATCTTCACACACACCTTCACATAATGCCAGGAAACTGAGCACTTGGTTTGTTTAGCGTGGGTAAAAGCACAGGTAGAGGCAAATATTGTATCACCCTATAAATCTGTGGGTGGGGAAGGAAGAGACACACCAGGGAGCGAGAGGAGCTGTTGGAGCGAAAGGACAATGGTGGCACGAGAACAAATGGATGCAGGTTGGCCCTGAACCTATTTAGGTTGAGAATTGCCGGAGAATTTGCAGCCATATGAGCGCTGAGGTTCTGCAACCGCCTTTCCATCAGAGGGACAACTATTCACAAGCCTCAAAAGCCAGAATTTTTTCTCCAGAGCTCATTATAACAAAGGTCCATGGTTCCTTCACTGCTTTACATCAGAGTGTAAGAACCTATCTTGAAACTGAGAGACTTACTCCATGGAGATTAGCTTTTCCATAATCATTTAAACCAGGTTTTCCATTTTTCTCAGGTCCACCACACAGTTCAGCCCAGTCACAAATGACTCTTGCCGCTATTCAGATGAAGACAAAACCAAAAGTACCGTTGCTTCTCCTTGCAGGTGGCAGGATTAGTGTTGTGGCTGTGCCAAAGCAGCTCCTCTCCCTGAGAGTGGAGCTGCCTTTCCCAGGAGCAGCCGGCCAGCACCTGAGCTCCTGGCCCTGCTCTCCATCCACCTCTACTGCTGCTGGCCGCAAAAAGGGCTGGGAAGGGAAGCCTGTGGCTGAGGAGCAAGGACAGCCAGGTTGCTTGCATGGCCTGAGCTGACCTCAAGCCTGGTGCAGAATAAGGCCAAGAAGCTAGGTTGGCTGGAGGGGATGATTGTTCTTCGCACTTCCAGCTTCTTAGCGATGCCAGGAGGAACTATCCCACAGAGCTGAGGTCTGTACATCTCCACTCTGCCAACCAAGATGCCTGCCGGCGCTGGCCTGTGCTAAAACAGAGATTTTGCACCCTCCTTTAAAGGCTGTCTTGAAAAAGGGGCTAGAGAAAGAAGAAAACTGAGGAAGTCCTGTTTTTGTAGTGCTCCAAGAACCTCTGCCAGCAGGGCTGTTGGTAGGGGTACACTGTGTGTGGGTATTACAGGTTACATATTTATGAGGCAGAAAAAAAAAAATGTGATTGGGACCAATCCAGCAGGACTAATCAGTTCAAGGGCTCATGCAAAAGTCGAGTCTGAAAGCAGTCAAATATTGGAAAAAAAAAAAAAAGAGTGCTTTTTCCTCTGAGCAACTTCCTGAATGGAACAAACCTCCTCTTTCTGCTCTCAGCCCTAGCTCTGCCTGCTGGCTTCTGCAAGCAAACAGCACCCAGTTGGCTTAGAGGGTCAAAAGAAGCTGCAAGTAAGCAGTGCAAGCTACCACCTCTCAGTTCAGGTGCCAGCAGCACCCTGGCTTCAACAAGCCTTGGCAAGACACCCACACAAGGCAGAGGAAAGCAGAGATTGAAGTGTTTTCCATGGTGATTTTAAAGGTGTATTGCATTCTTGGTGTAGTTTCAGGGAGTAACAGCCTCATCTGTTCAGCCTCATTTTGCTTAGATCCGGTAAAGAGAAGATGGGGGCTGACCTTCCAAAGACAGGGCAAGGTTGTGGGATTTGATGTAGGTTTAAGGTTCTTGATCCACACCCAGAGGGCTTCTTTTAGAGACTAAGTTACTTTCTCTGATTCCATAGGACTTGCTGCTGCAAGAGCCGTTGCTCCCCACTTCAGCAACAGGCAGGCCTTACAATCTCTGCTCCAGTTAGCCACAGCTTGCAGGAGATGGAAACGAGAACCGCACTGGCTTCCTGGAATAGATCACATTGCCCACATATCTCGCCCCAGACTCATTTCCTTCCCGTGCATTCCCTGCCAATTGATTAAAGATGGCAGTGTGCAGTGCTGGGAAGCTGACAGCAGCTGCCAGCCACACTGAGAACACCAAATAGCTGTTGAATCAGCAGATCTGGACCTCCAAGGGTTCCTCCACCCCACTGAATCCTCTGCGCTGCACAGCCAGGAATCTAGAGCATGCAACCAAGGAGCCCACACAGCTGCAGGAACCCAACCCTGCTGGAAAAGGTCATAAACAAGTTCACTCGAGGATCTGAAGTTCACAGATGCACAGCAGGAGCGTGGAGCTGCTGTTTGGTTTGGTTTCAGATGACGTGTTGCTGAAGTGCGAAAGCAGGGCCAAGAAAATTAAAGGCACAGGCCTTGCCTGCTGATGTCATTTTAGCTGAGGTTTGAATTGGGATAGAAATAGTCCAGTGACCAGGTTCACTTGCTCATTTAGAAGATTTGAAAGGCCCAGGGAAGAGATAACATCTCTACAGGCTTCCCCCATCCTTTCCCCTGCTTCAAAGCACAGGGGCAATATCACACTGAACATCCACAGAGCTAGCACAGAGCAGCTGCATTATGTAAGAAATTCATCAGCTAAACAAGTCATCTCAAAAATTTGGTGATAGAGTTAATTTTAAGAAAAGAATCCAGCTGCTCTGTAGGAACAGAAAGTTGAAGCAGCAAAACTAAGTAAATTTAGTGTTCCGAACAAGCAGTTTATGAGGATCAAGACCCATAGGTCTATCCAAGCATCCATGATCTCAACACAGCCCCGACCACACTTCTCTTGTCATTTAGTCTTCTTTGTGTGGTTCTGCTCTAGTCTTGGGAGAGTGGAGGACAAGGGAGAATTGATGGTGAAGAGGAACCTTTTCCTTCCTCTTTCTCTTCCACCACTCCGTGGCTCACCTTTCATTTAGACCTTTGTCCACAGGAGCTTTCTTCCCTCAGCTTACCCTGAGGACCTCCAGAGGCAAGACTGGTCTTGAGCCGATGCCCTAAGCCTCAAAATACAGTGGGTGCAAGCTCAATCAAAATTTACAGTGCATACGATTAAACATGTGAATACACCTTTGGGGGATGAGGACTGGGAGAAAAATACCAATCAGAGGAAAGGACTTTTAAAAAGCAATATAAAATTAAATGAGCTCAAAGGGCTCTCACAATAAAAGCCTAATGTGGGTTTACATTAAAAAAAACCCACTATTATGTCTGGTTAACCTAGAACTTTCCAGTTCATTTGTTTGATTTATACCTAAAGAGATCAAGAACAGCTGCTGTTTTCTACACTGGCAATACTCTTTCCTGTAATCTTTATGGATGCAACTTTACATTGTACACTTTTGGGGTCAGTTCCCCAATCAACAGGACAATATTCCTATTTGGCAGGCAGCACAGGGGCTTATCTTATAGAAAATTACACTGGAATTGGTGGAATTAAAAGAAATCTCTTTTCTTGTTTCCAAGCTGTCCAAGGACAAAAGCTACTAGAAGTACTGCAATATAAGCATTTGGAAATAAATATTTATGTTACAGATTTTGTGTGTATATTCAGGAAGAATTACAAAGCTCTGGTTTCTTAAAAACTCTGCAGAAGTTTAAAAACAGTGTAATACCTTTTCAACATTTTCCTCCTAGAAATTTAGGAAATGACTGCAGCACAAGATGGGGAAATTGCAAATCAGTCAAAGAGCAGCAGTCCTCTTGAAGAAAGCTAGATACAGGGGATTATTCCTCACCACCAACTTTCCTGTCCAGTTTTACAGCTTTACATGTAACTCCTCGAAAGTGATTTTTGTTGCTTTCCAAAAAGAAGAGAAAGTCCTATAAAAGTAGAGAGCTTTTAGCCTTTAATACCATCTACCACAAGATGACAACAGGAAATATTCTGTTCCTTGAAGAATCTAAGATGCTGGGCAGCAGATTTCAGCATCTATGTTTTTCTGACCAACCTGAGAGTTTCTTGGAAGTGCTGACCCCAGCACTCCCAGACCAGACCTTTCTAACCATATAAATACGGTTAGCAAGAACACTTCAAACTTTGCTTTCAAAGGGACAGTCCTGCTAAAAGGACACTGAGCCACCTCCTGCCCCAGTCAACACCCACCAAGGTGGTATTTAAGGGTCAGTTAGGTGGTCACACCTCATTGCAGCACTCCAGACATGTCCGAGCATCACTGGTCCTCCTGGTACCACTGTTGCTCTGGGACTGTGCCCTTGTTCCTGTCCAGGTTTCATGTCTAGTTTTGTATCCCTCTGATCTCTATAGGTCTGGCAATTGTCCTGCTCAAGACACACCTTTCTTTCCAAAGGCAATGGATTTATTAAGGACCAGTGGCATAAAAGGCCAAGAAACCAAACCAGCATCTACGTAAGCGCTGCCTTCCTAGTGCATTTGTGGACATGTGATTTTACCATCAACTTTGATCTCTAGTGCACCAAGAAAGATTCTAGACATGCACTGAGAGGTACTAACAAAAATAAAGGTCATATTGCTGCTGGGAGGCAGTCCCTGGCTTTCTCAGATTGCCTTTGGTATTAACACTGCTGCCCTCTATTTAATCATAGAATCATTTGTGTTGGAAGAGATCTTTAGAAAGGTCAAGTCCACCACTAAACCATGTCCCTCAGCACCACAGCTTTGAAACCCCTTCAGGGATGGGGACTCCACCACTGCCCTTGGCAGCCTGGGCCAGGCCTTCACAGCCCTTTTGGGGAGGACACTTCTCATGTCTGACCTAAATCTCTCCTGATGCAACTTGAGGCTTTTTCTTCTTGTCCTGTGGCTTGTTCCTTGAGAGAAAAGCCCAACCCCACTTAGGTTTAGATGAGATCTTTACGCTTTCACCTATCTTCTAACAGCTGATGCTTGCACAAGCACTTGGACAGTGTTTCACAACCCTGAGCACCAGGATCCTGCCCAGTTTGGAGCAATTCCATGATTTACCACATCCTGCTGTATGCTGGCTCTGGTCACCCATCCAAGCAGCATGTCAGCAACACTCCAGAAAATGTTGTGGATTGTTTTATCAATATTACATCAGGTCATGTTTTTGGGAGTTGCCAAATACAAGTCCAGTTTATTTTGAAAGTTTAAAATCAAGAAGGTGACAGTTCCCAGTGTAATGTCAATAGTTTTTATTTAATATTTATAATAAAAATTATTCAACACACAGATGCAAACTTCTTGCTGCTCCATCAGTAGAAGAGGCTGGAGGGCAACATAAGATCTTGCCAATTAGACCGCAATTGAGGCAGCATCTAGCACCTTTCCAGCAGCAGCTGTTTGAATTCAGCAAAAATCCTGCTTGACAAGGCCTAGGTAGAGGCACAGCTCCCTGCCAGAGGCACCTTTCCAACTGGATTTGGATTATTGCAACAAGTACCTTGTGGTCAGGGCTTCATGTGCAATTTCAACTTTCTCATGCAGAGTTGCAATTGGTTTCCATTTCTTCAGAGTTTCTTGTCAGTAAAAACACAACCCCTGGCTTTGCTCTGGAGACAAGGGGTAAAGAAGCAATAACCTCTCCCTTCAACACAAAGTCCTCGGCATTTTGCAAGGCCAAGTAAGCAGAAATTAAGAGCCATGCTTTGCAAACAAAAGTCTCCCCAATGTCATGTATGTACCAAGTAATTTATGCATTTGTTTCTTCGCTTTCAAGTGCTGACATCAAATGTGTTTGGTAACAGGGAAACAGAACATCTATCATCCCATACCACACAGCAAATCAAATCTCAGCATGGTGGAAACCACCCCCCACAAAAAACCAACTGCTTGTAACGTGTACCTAAAACAGGAGTATCTTCCCAACCAGGAATAGTCTGCATTGCTTCAGAGGTGACCCTCCCTCTGCTACTCAGAGGTGATCAAGCTCTTGAGCATTTCAAGTCCCCAAAGCAATGGAGAAACTGCTGACTCCACGTGTGCTCAGCAGTTGCAAACCCAAAGTCCCACCACCACATCTTTCTGCTAACCTTTAAGGGCTTCCTCTAGTCTGTTAAACCACCACCTCATAACTGGAAAGCCACACAGCTTCCTGGGTGAAAAATCCAATGACTTCCAGTTCCTCTGGATTAGTCTCATTCCACCTCCAGCAGCCCCTGAGCCAACTGTAGGCAAGACAACCTGACAGGGGGCATCTCCATGTCTTGCTAGATTTTAGTGCAATACAAAAGCATTTCAAGGTCTTCTGGATTAAAAGACAGAGCGTTCTAAATGACTAAAGAATAAAGAGAACTGGTATGGAAACACAGCCCCTGTGGCCATAGTGAGGCCACATCTGGAATACTGTGTCCAGTTCTGGGCTCCCCAGTTCAAGAGAGGCAAGGAACTACTGGAGAGAGTCCAGCAGATGCTGAGGGGCCTGGAGCATCTCTGTGCCCAGGAAAGACTGAGAATCTTGGGGCTGTTCAACTGGAGAAGAGAAGCCTGAGGGAGGATCTGATCAATGTTGAGCAAGAGCTCAAGGGTGAGAGTCAAGAGGATGGGGCCAGACTCTTTCCAGTAGTGCCCAGTGACAGGACAAGGGGCAACAGGCACAAACTGGAACCCAGGAGGTTCTGCCTGAACAGGAGGAAAACTTTCTTTGCTGTGAGAGTGTTGGAGCCTGGCCCAGGCTGCCCAGAGAGGCTGATCAAGTCTCCTTCTCTGGAGAGATTCCAGACACACCTGGACAATGCAATGCTGGGCCCCCTGCTCTGGGTGATCCTGCTGGAGAAGGGGGTTTGGACCAGGTGATTTCCAGAGGTCCCCTTCAACCCCTACTATGCTGGAATTCTGTGATTTGCAAATGGTTTTGCACCTCTAGTCACAGCATGGGAGTGGTGTCCATTGTATTGGACCGAACACGGGATTCCACTCACAGCTCATACACGTGGGATTTATACCACAATTTTAGGAAGAGACAAGGCTTCCACTACTAAAACAGAGAACACCCAACTCTAGAACACGAAAATGTCGACAGACCTCCGGAAGGAAGTTGTCTCTCCCTCTTTTGACCATAGAGGGAGCTGAGCCTCCAGTGTTAACCTCTAAACAGAAAAAAAACGCACTCCCAAGACCCCTAAAGATCCCAATATACAGCCCGGAACTTCTGCTGGTCTCACTCCCCAGCACCATACCCAGACCTCGTACATACAGAAAGACAGCAATGTGGGTTAAATAATTAATGCTCCTCGATACCATTTCCCCCTCAAACTGCAGGGGATTACAGAAGAAAAAAAACACTTCCTTAAATGTGATTGATTGCTCTTGCTGGAACAAGAGAAAGAAGTCAGACAGGAATATTCTCCATCATTCCACTGGGTCTTCATCAAATGTTATAGCTCCTGCATCTCAATGAACGATAAATTGCTTTCAAGTAGTGACTTTTATGTCCGTGAGCATGTTATTATTGATTAATCTCACACTCGAAGACAGTCTCCATACCCTCCCATTCTTCAAGTCACCCAGATCGCTGTCTAATGAGCTGCTAAGTCCTATATTCCTTGTCAATCTTACCAACCTCTGTTTAATTGTAGAAATGTAAATAAAATGCAGTGAGCAATGGCTTAACACCTCACGTATCTTTTCCAAAGAGAGAAGCCAGAGATTCTTCAGCTGCACTTCAAGCTTGTCAAGCATCATTTTAATTCTGAGTGAGTTCTGGCTCTCAAAGGCACATCCAACCCCAGCACCCAGCAGTGGTTTGATGGGTAACAAGATACATGTGTCAGAATCAGGAAAGTTCCATGGTTTCCTTATGTCTGAGGAATATCAGTTTAAAAGCAGTTAAGGAACTCCTGGAACCTCCCATTACTTCGTGCTCTATCCTCACTACAGAAGACAGTGGTGCTCTTGATGGGAGCAGAAATTAGGAGCAATTGAGAGATGATCCCAGTGCTGTTTTTTTCTGGCGAACTGCTGCCCAGCACTCTTTTCTACACAGAACTAGAATAAAACCTGTATTTCAGGTCTATGTTGATTGGCATCTCGCACACTGAGTGAAAAACTCAGATTTGGGACAGCAAAACGACTCCCAGCATTTGCAGAAAGGCACCCACAAAGCAGAGGAGCTCCCAGCAGATCTCACTCGAGAGCAATCTGTTCCTCTAACATCAGGCTAAGAACTGACCACCTGCTCCCGGAGCTGGAAGGGTGCACAATATTCCAGAAATTTTTCTAACATGTATCACAGTGTCACCATAAATCACATTTTCTGTCAGATAGAACAAGGCTCTTGACTTTCTGAAAGCTTGATCACTTCAGGGGACCTCAATTCAGGAACCAGTTGATAACAAGCAAGAATAAAACCTGTGAAGGAAGAAAAGAAGCCGCTAAAATTGAACAGAGGAAGCAGCTACCAAATTGTCCATTTTTTTCTATAGTGCTGCTCCCAAAACACGGTTCGAAAGTTAATATATATATTGTTAAAGAGGAAGAGTAAAATATCAGTTACTATGCTAGTGATGCTTAAATTTATTTCTGTTCTCTATTGACTTTGAGTATTTCTAAATTTTTTTTAATACATTGAATTTAAACAGAACCAGAAGCTCAACTTGTGCCTTTTCTGTGTCACTGGGTGTAGCTCAAACTGGATGTTTCTTGAGGGAACTAGCCCTACATTGATCAGAGGCCACAATGGCCACCCACATCAGGTGAACAGCTTCTGCTCAGACTTTACAACACAGTTCTATCCTAAATGGACCCTTTCCCAAAGTAATTCAAGCACTTTAATTTCACTGCAAGTTACACAAAAATGCCTTTTAGAGAAGCCCAGCTTAATACACCACATATTTATAAATAACTCCTGGGCAATGCTTCTGCCATCCCTGTAAGTGTTATTCTGTGACCCTTGGAGAAAGAAGCATAGCAAAGATCACGTTGAGCAGCAACTCACTATATCAAGAAATCAAATCGATAGCATAGGCATAGTCTGACTTAAAAACCTATTTTAAAAAACAAAATTAAAAAGCAGCTGCGCTGCCAATTGACAAGATTAGAAAGGTTTTCTCTTGCAATTGTTGGGATTACAAACTAATGAACCATGCAGAGAAAAGATGGAGCAGAGTTGGGGTCAGGAGGGGGAAACACAGACATGCATTTGCACAGTTGTTTAACAAATATGGTCACGTTGCAAGGACTGCATGAAAGCTTTATAACCTTAAGAGAGGAAAGTTTCCGGGGTATCTGTCATTTCATCAGTGCTAAAATCCAAACTGAGAGCAGCAGAGGGAGAGGAAAATAACTGTAAGGTTGCTTGCTTGAGCAAAAGGAGTAGAATGGGCTCCTCAGAGCCAGACCTTCATCCATTGCATCAGAAGGTAGAAAAAACAAGTATACACCAGAGCCTTAAGTGGGGAATGGGGCTCTAGTTCAACTGGTTGCTGAGGGTTCATAAGGAAAGAGAGAAGGGGTCTGGAAAACAGGACCTGCAAGGTGAGAGAGAGGGGAAACAGGGTTGCAGCCCACAGATCTTCAAATTCCTCTCAAAAAAGAAAAGAAACAACTTTCCATATTAGCTGAGGCCAGAGTTGGAAGCAATAAGGTAAAATTGCCATGAGATGAGACAACTTTATAGCAGCAAAACTCTGAGATGAAATCTCTGTAGAAACTGAGAAATCTCTATCAACTGAGGTCAAACATTCATTCATCACAGGGAAAAATGGGTCAGGCAACCTCTTGAAGTCGATTCCAACCCTATTTTCCCCACAATTGCACAAGATAGCACCAGGCATTAACACAGCAAAGTCTTTTCTTCAGCTTCTCAGACCTTGGGAGACATCAGATGGAGATGGAAACCAAACTCTTACCACTCTGCTTTGCTCAGGCTCTCCCTCTCCCCAACTCGATCTCTTGAGCCCCGCCAAGATGTAACTATGGTAAGCAACCAGCAACTCACAAGAAGCCAAACCCAGGGTTATTTCCCAGCCCTTTTCAGGCGGTGGGAGGGAGAAACAAGGAAGACAAAAAGGAGGCAGACTTTGCTGCTGCCATGAGAAATGCAGCCTAGCAACCCACACACAATAAAAGCACAATGTGCACAATAAAGTGAGACAGCACCTTGTAAATGAGGGAGTTTGAAGCCTCTCCACAGACTTAGTGGAGAGTAGCTGGTTTTATCTGTCTCATAGCAGGCTCATCACTGGTGTTGACTATTTTCCTCCACCCAGGTAGCACACTATTTTTTTCTTCCCTGGGAAACAATTGCCTAAAAACCAGGCTGGGAAGAGAATGCTTCTGGCTGCCAGACCTGGCTTATATGAACTATCGTTAAAAAGGCTGGTCCAAGACCAGAGCTGTAGTAAAAAATAAAACAACAACAAAAAAAAGATTCACGAATAAAATAGCTCTCAGTCTTTCAAAGCCCCACTATTTATTGATTCTACCTGGGCATGTTTGAGTTTTTTCACTTGCTTTTTAAACAGGTAACACCAGCACAAGTCAGATATTTTTCCTGCCCTTGCTCACAGGGCAGGCAACCAGCAGAAACAGATCATAGAATCATTTTGGCTGGAAGAGATGTTTCAGACCATCAAGTCCAACTGTTAACCCAGCACTGCCAGGGCACCACTAACTCATGTCCCTCAGCACCACATCTCCATGGCTTTGAAACCCCTCCAGGGATGGGGACTGCACCCCTGCCCTGGGCAGCCTGGGCCAGGCCTTGACAACCCTTTCAGGGTAGAAATTTTTCCTAATGTCCAACCTAAACCTCCACTGATGCAACTTGAGGCCATTTCCTCTTGTCCTATCACTTGTTCCTTGGGAGAAAAGGCCAATCTTCACCTCACTCATCTCCCAAGTGGTTTATCTCATAGAAAAAGAAACTCACACAGTATTGCTCCTGTTATCTCCTTGCACTTACAGGTTGAGCTCCAGTGGCAGAGTCAGAGCTCAACTGCTTAATATACTTGGCCCAGCATGAAATTATTGTACAGCAGAGAGTCACAGGAGACATCCCACTTACCTCAGAGACTTGTGCAAGGAGGAAGAGGTAGGTGCTTTGGGAATGACAACAGCTCCTCAGAGGATCCATGACCCCATGCAACACAAAGAGATGAGCTAGGGTGACCCAATGCAGGCAATATCCTCACTACCAGCAACTGTCTGAAAGCATCTGAGCCTGGGTCCTCACAAAAAGCTCCATCATGACTCCCCAACACAGCAGGGGTACAAAGCAGCTTCAGTACATCCAGGAACAGCTAAGGGCAGATACTAAAGCTACAAAACAGGCTTAGAAGCACATCCAACCTGGAGGCTGAGCTTAAATATGCTGGTGGGTCTATGGGTGTGGGTGGAAGCTCCAGATGATGTTCATTATGGCTGTTAAGGCTCGTTAGTACACTTGGTATCTCCCACAGGACACCTGGATCATTTCTGCTCCTCCTCATCTAACAATCTCTGTGTTAAAACATTTAGCAGGAAAAGAGTATGCACAGAGACAGTCTACACAGAACTGTGCTTATAACAGTTGACCTTGATGATCTTATCCTAAAGGTCTTTTGCAACCTGAACAGTTCTATGAATTAGAAAAGCCCTAAGAAAGGACCCATCAGGCTACACCTGAAGGAGTGTTTAGAAACTGTTGCCTGGCTATGTTTACCTCTAATTACCACAATAAAGTGCTGCATGCTTTTTGGAGGACAGCATTATGATCTGTCCCCAAGGAGCTCCAAGACGAATTATCTTTATGGCTGAGAGGACCTGCTGCGGGATGTCTTGGTTAGAAGCAGCCGTGGCATCCCTGAGCAGAATGACTCCAACCTCCCTGCAGGGAGGAATGGTCCAGGGATGAGGCAGCAACCACCTCTCTGGGCAGCCTGGGCCAGGGTCTCACCACCCTCAGTGTCAAAAATTTCTTCCTTCTCTCCAGTCTAAATCTGCCCTTGTTTAGTTTAAAACCATCATCCCTTGTCCTGTCACTGCACTCCCTGCTAAAAAGTCTGTCTCCATCTTTCTAACAGGCTCCCCTTTACACACTGAAAGGCCACAGTTTCCTTATTCTTTCCCATTATTTCCACTAGACCTTTTTGATGAGAATCTGAACCTGAAAATCTCTGAAAACACTCACAGGTTGATGGGTTTTGTAGCAACAATCCCTGTTGCATCCATCCTGCTTTCATCTTAGACGAGTTCAGTCTCTGGGCAGGTTGACTGCCCTTTGCGAAAGTCCACCCTGACGTCACACCTCCACGGCAAGGTCCCTACGTGCCTCTGTGACCCTGGGGCACAGTGCCTGGGTCATGCTGACCAGATCACGCTGACCATCTCTACTCTGCTGTGCCTGTGGGTTTTGAAGCTGCTGTGTCAGGTCCCACATCCCAACTCCCCCATGGTGATTCAGCAGCCAGACAGTGGGGTGAGGACCACTTGAAGAATGAGATGTGGGGGCTCAGCATCCCAAACCAATCCTTAAAGTTTGCCACCATGTCATTTCCAAGGAATTCATAGCACAGTATCCAAATAAGTGAAAGGATGAAGACATATCCTTGACTGTACTGCATTAACTTCTTAGAAGAAGATTTGCACTGGCAGGTTTTGCCCAGATGGAAACAGGAGATCGTGTTTCCCTTGGGTGATATGTGAGGAGCTAGAGGAGCACCCAAGATTTCAGCAGCACTGTTTTTCAGACCATGCATCTGTGCATAGGTTTGCAAAGTTTCATGAGGCAGCTTTCCAAGAGCACAATGGCCCCAGATGGGTTTCGGAAGAACATTTAGCAAATCGGAGACCTTATAAATGTTGATTAAATTTGAAGTGAACAGAAATTAAACTCTTTCACAGATTCTCCCAGATGCAGAAGCAAGAACCAGGGCTGGAGGAAGAGAAAAGAGGTGAAAACAGGCACTGAAACTCCCTCTTCATCCAGCCTCCCCTTCTGCACCACTAGCCTTGGAGCAGCTTTCTCTCCAGACAGAGAAATTGTCACAGTGACCAGTGCAGCCGCACCTCAGAGGCCAGGATTCGTTTCCAAGTTATGCATCAAAGTCTGAGCTAGGTATTAAATTTCCTACATCAATTGATGGAGTTAAATATCATCAGAGGGTGATTAATGTCCCAGGAAGGCAGTGCCCAAGGTGAGTGGCACGCGGGGTTATTCTCTCTTCCCACTGCTATTTAGAAGGATCTGGACTCATTGGTTTAGTCTAGAGACCTGATTTAGGGACCTAGAGATGAATCCCATCCCTGGTGACTTCCCAGCTACAAGACTTCTTTCCCTGCCTGGCGCTATCTTGTCATGAGGATGAGATTAGAAACAGAGGAGATGATGAAATGACCGTAGGACACCTCCCACGCAGATTTCCAGTGGGAGTTCAGCAGCTCATCCCCAAGTAGCACAGGCAGTGGATAAAATCCCTTCCTTGGGACCACTGGGAAAACCCTGCTGAGTGACTGTCACATGGTTTCACCCCTCAAACTTCCTAAAGGGTAGCAGATCAGCAGCCCAGAGCTGCCTGTGGGAAAGCAGGTTGAAGCTTGTCAGCTTCCCACATCCTGGTCCTGGGAGGACTCAGCAGCCAAGTCTAATTAAGCAAACCTGCCAAAGTTCATTTTTTTCCACAGGCTCTTTCTGTTTGCTTTTCTTCTCCAGGTAGTGTGTTTAGCTGCAACCAGCAAACACTCTGGAATCTTATTTTCAGAATTTAGACCCTCAACAGCCAGTCTGCTCTTTGAAATATTTCGTTTTTCCCCACCTTAGCTAAAGGGCTAAAGCTTTCTGTGGTCAGCAGGATCTCCTCCATCCTCAGCATGCTTTGCTCACTCAGTGCACCCTAGCAGAGCAGAAGTCCCCCAGATCTGTGCATCCCAGGAGGAGAAGCTGATGCTGGTAGACCCTCCCTGCTAATGGTGTCATACCCTGTTGGAGTGTGAGCAGCTGACTCAACAAAAATCTTAATGGTTGTCACTCAGAAGGAAACTGTTGAATGAGCAGCTGACAGACCAGCAAGAACGATAATAATAAAGAGGAGAAAAGGCTTCAGTCTAAATCAGGGATATTTGTCCATAAAGACCATCAGAAGACCAAGTGGAGACAACACATATGGGAAACCTATAGCTGAGCGTTCCCCATATAGATCTGCCCTGCTATTCCAGTCACAGCAGTGGTGGTGCAGAGCTGGAAAACATGTCCATGAAAACTCCGTAACACCAAACCCACTGCAATATGCAGATCGCTTCCATAATGACATTACTGCCTCTCAGAGTAGGAAGGCACAATATGTCTTGCTCTCTCCTGCTCACCCGTTCCTTTTGGCAAAAAGACTTCGCAGGACCCTGAGCCCCATCACCACCTCGCAGGGACTTTGGCCCTTTGCAATCCGTAGTGCTTTTAGGAACCAGTTAAGTTAGAAAGTTCATGCATGAAAAAAAGCCCAACAAAACAAAACACTGTTGGTGGGCCGAGGGGTTAGCAAGCTGTGTGGAGCACAACCAGCAAAGCACCCATCTCCTAAACACATTCCCACACTGGTTTTGAGGGATAACAGTGTTTACAGTCTGACTCCATCAGAGGCTCTCCCCATCTCACTCCAGCCTGGCCCCTTAAGTAACTTGAGCCTCTTGGGCTGCAAATCCCAGTCTCTAAGAGGATGGAAAAGCCGTTTTCCCCCTTCTGAATCCTTTCTTTTAAAAGCAATTGTTTCTCTCCCTTTTCTTTCTGGTGGGAAAAGGCCGTTCACTGAGGGACCAAGCAGCTTTCTTAGCATCCCCCCTCCCATAGCGAGGCAAACTGGCCATTTCTTCACTTTTCTTTTTTGGTGACTTTTCTCCCCTCCCATTACTCTTTGGCAAACCTCAGCTGATTTCCAAACCCACCGTGGCTGCTGGGGGTTGGTGCAAAAGTTTAATTATTTGCTTTTTCCTTGGGTGGGTAGGGCGGGGATAGGGAGAAGGTTGGGCCCCATCGCCTGACGCTACAAATCTTTGTTGTCCAGTCCCTCTCCCACCCCCCCTTCCTTCCCTGTCTCCCAGAGCCCACCATGACTCCGCAGGCGGTCTCGGGATGCATTTGCCTGCTTTGCTTTTCCTTCATGAGCACAGCAAAAGGTAAGAGATTTTTGATTGCTTCAGATTCAGGGGTGCAATGGGGTTTGGATGCCCTGAGAGGTGGGATCCTCATCCCGGGGCTTGCAACATCTCCCCAGTCTTCAGTCAGGGAGGGAAGAGTTATTGCCGCAACTGAGCATCTCTCGAGGCGGGGAGATTTTTTTGGGACCATGGACATCCTCCCTGGGGGGTGGGTTAAAGAGGAGAGCTGAAGCTTTTTAAACTGTGCTGTGTGCAGAAATAGAGAATCTCTCCCGTCTGACTCACTGGGGATAGCCCCAGGGAGCGAGCTGGGTTCCCATCGATATATTTATAACAAAAGTAACTATAAACCATTTCAGAAGCCCAGCAAGCTCGTCGCATTTGCAGAATTTCAAGGTACTTAAGACAATAGATTAGACCGGTTGTGTCATGGCAAAGGTGACCAACCCTCCCCCCCTACAATCATATTTGTATGCAAATGAGAGAAGGGACTCCAAATAATTCTAGATCAGTAAGATCAAAGCAAGGAGCTTTGATCTAAAGCTGCCCCACCAACTTTGTTTGGCCCAATCACAGAGTGAGAGATTTAATTAAGAGAAGTTCTAATGGGAAATGCACAATATGAAGAGTATGGCCTCTCTTCTCCCCTAAATAAAAACGCTAATATTGTCCCAGTGAATGCACAATGCTGAAAAGACATTTCAAAACATCTGTCCTGTCCATGGGCATGCTTAGGAAACTTTACTTCAGGATTAAAGTGGGTTTTTCTAACACTCTCCAAAAAAAGTCCTGAAGTCTCCGAGCAGAGCCTCCAACTCTGACCATCATTTCTAAACCAGGACAGGAAGCACAAGCAGGAATCAGTGGTCACCCCCAGAACGCCCAAATATCCAAACTGAGAGCGCAAATAATGTCCCATGAAAACCTTCCCATGACCCTTTCAGGGTGCCCAGGCCCTCTCTAGGCAGGAGGATACTGGCTACAGAGGTCTGTGACCACCTACCTTCAACCTCTGCATCTTTGCTTAGGGGATTTGCAGCTGCTTTCTTTCCAGCCTGGGACCATATATCAGTATCGCTATTCCCTGGATGTCCAGCTGGACCACACGTCCACACCATCCCTGAAGGGAGCCTGGTTGAAAGCTGAGGCCTTGGTCCAGTTGCACCAGCTCTGGAGGGACCAAGGTGGGGAAGAGCTGCTCCAGGTGCAGGTGCGTGAGGTGGCGAAGCCATCACAGCCGGGTAACTCCTCCTGGGAGCAAGGACGCCATCTTTCCTTCCCCCCTTCCCTTTCCAGCCCAAGCCACCTGAAAAATGACCTCTGTGACCAAGAGGCCATCGCCTGCAGGTAAAATACAGAGCAGTCTTAGAACAGACAGTGTTTGGTCACTGCTTTCTGCTGTCTTCTGCTCTCATAGATCCGTGACCTGAAAGCCCAACAGGAGCCAGAAGAGGAGAGGAGCCAGGACACCCCTGCAGAGATTGCGCTGAGCGAGGAGGCCCAGGCAGAGCTCCAGCAGCCGGTGTTCATCTCCTGGAGCAGTGGGAAGGTCAGCTGGGCTTGCTCATGCCTTCCCCACAGAGCACTCCTAAACTCATCCCAGATTTCCTCAAATATGACCTCTGTTTTCATATCAGAGCACAAGGAACCAGACAGGGTGGCAAATGTAGGAATATATGATCTCCCAGGGGGTCCAGTGCAACCCTAGATGGTACCCCATCCTCCTAAGGGGCTGTGGGCTCGACTGGAGCTGCAACATCCCATGTTAAAAGGGCTTCAGTCCTAATTATGTGATATAAACTCCTTTCTGAACTTCTCCTCTAATGTTTTGGAAAAGCAGTAGGGGTAAGCAAAAAAAAAGAAAAAAAAAAAAGGGAATTTTGTATGCGTGCATCTACAAAGCTGTGCTATTGAGGGACCTAGTCCTGGTGAAAAAATCTTCAGGGGTCTCCAGGGTGTTGATTGCAGGAGAGATGCTTTTCAGGCAGCAGAGAGCCTCCAAGGCTCACAGAGCCATCCTCACAGCCAAACACCATCTCTTGCCCTCCCAGGTCAAAGCTTTCTATGGGGACGAATCAGAAAGTATCTTGATCTCAAACCTGAAGCGAGGCATCGTCAGTCTGCTCCAGCTCCAGCCCTACACCGGCCCCATGGTAGAGGTAGGTACAGAACTTGGATCTATCCAACACCTCCAAATAATGCCCAATTTCTACTTCTTTTTGTAATTTTTCATTTTATTTGTTGGTCCTTTGTGTCCATCCTCTACACAGAGCATTTTATTCAGGCTCAATCAAAGCCGATCGCCCTTACCCATGGTCACTTACTCTTGTGTTTCACCATTACCCGTGGTCACTTACTCTTGTGTTTCACCATTACCCGTGGTCACTTACTCTTGTGTTTCAGGAGGACGTCTCTGGGAGCTGCCAAGTCACATACGCTGTGTCCAACCATTCCATCACAAAGACAAAAGATCTCCTCAGCTGCACAAAGCCAAAGGCTGGATTCTCCTCCGTAAACAAAGCAAGTCCATTGCTCTCGTGGTAGTGGATTCAATTGATGTGACATTGTGGGCTGGAACGCACTTCTGCTGTCAATGGAAAGGAGAGAAATCTCCTAGGGAGAGGAGAAGAGAGAAGAAGTTCTGTTTTTTCTCCTTACTTTTCTTTTTTCAAGATCTTTGGAGTCGAGTGGCAGCCCACGAGCAAAAGCCAGTATGTGCTGAAAGACAACATCCTCCAGTCAGTGCTGGCAGAGGAAAGTCACGTGGTGTCTCCAGCCCTCAGGTCCACCACTGGCATCAAAATCAGTTCAAAGTGAGTGATGCCTCCATACCACTGCTCAAATCGGGCAGCCTGGCATGGGATGAAGGTACATCTGTTGGAGTTAAAGTGTTTGCTGCTCTCCTGCCAGCTCTTCTTCTCCCTCCACAGGCAGCAGCTCCAGTTAATGTCTCCTCCAATGCCCAGCCTGGCAGAGGTGACAGGACAAAGCCTTGAGGACGTGCTGGCTGGCACAGAAGGACAGCACCAGCCCCTGGGCATGGCCAACCTGCCCTTCAGGAGGGTCTGCACCTGTTGCCCATCGGTCAGTGTTGCTACCCACCCCCAAAACTCACTGCATGCTCTCCCCTAAGCTGGGCACCTGGACGGGCAGGAAAAGGCTAAACCATGATGGTGCATTTGGAGGGGCTGGTTGTGCTGCTGAGGCAAGATGTGGCCCCAGGCGTGGTGTAGAGCAGCAGGAGATGCCTGCAGGCAATTGCATGACCCCCACGGGCCCCTCACACTCCTAAATAGTTCCCTGGGTATAAACATTATCCTGTGATTCAGGATCAAAAGTAAAAAAGGCCAAATTCCACTCAACAAACCTGATCTTCACAGCTGAGAGCCTACCTGAAGGCTTTGGGCAACCACAAGGTGAAAACAGACACCTCGAAGGTGGCAACCACGTGGCGGTTCCAGAGGTTCATCCAGATGCTGCGCAGCGCCAAGAAGAAAGATGTTCTGCAGCTGCTGAGGAGGGCACCCGAGGAGATGCTGTGAGATCCCCTCAGAGCTATCTTGCATGGATTTTGGTTTTGTTTTTTTTACTGGCTTTGGAGTAGAGCGAATGCTCCAGCAAGGCTTCCTGAAAATGTCCTTGGAGAGCTGGTATTTACAGACCATCCACCCATGGCTGTAGCATCCATCCCTTGTCAGCATGAGCACTGGGGACTCCTCTTGGCAGTGAAATACTTAGATGTGGGTAAGCTCAGAGCAAGAACCAACCATGACTAGCAGGTTGAGGAGGGGACCCCTCCTGCAGTGCTGGGTCCAGCTCTGGAGTCTTGTTCAGCCTGGAGAAGAGAAGGCTCTGGGGAGACCATCTGGTGACCTTCCAGGACTTAAAGAAGGGCTTTAAGAAAGATGGAGACAGACTTTTTAGCAGGGTTGTTTGTGAGAGGACAAAGGGTGACAGTTTAAAACTAAAAGAGGGAGATTTAGACTGGAGAGAAGGAAGAATTTTTTCGCACTGAGGGTGGTGAGACCCTGGCCCAGGTTGCCCTGAGAGGTGGTCGCTGCCCCATCCCTGCATCCATTCCAGGGGAGGTTGGCCGAGGCTCTGGGCAACCTGCTCTAGTGGAAAGTGCCTCTGCCCATGGAACTAGAAAATCTTTAAGGCCTCTTCCAAAACCATTTTACGTTTTTTTGTTGTTTTTTTTTTTAACTCATAAACTAAGATCCCATGAGTTTTAAAGCAAGAGAATAGAACAGAGAAAAGGGGGTGAGGAGCTGCACTGGGTACCTTGTTTCTTCTCCAGTTCTGTCACTGTGTTGTGCCACTGATGATCTCCCTCTTCTTGTTCCAGCCCCTTCATCGTGGAGGCAGCGGTGGCCGCACAGTCGGCAGCATCCTTGGCAGCTCTTTCAGATTTCCTGGATTTTGGCAAGGAGCCCAAGTCCCTGCTGGAGAAGTTTCTCTATGCAGCAGCTTTTTCTCCCCGGCCTTCAGGAGACCTTCTCCGCCTGGTGTTAGTAAGTACAGACACTTGTCTCCCTCCCTGAAGGTCCTGGGATGTATCCTCACCCTGTTTCAATCAGGAGGGAGCAGCAAGCTTATTTTCCTGAAAAAAGAAAACAGCAGCGTACTACAGATAATGAAAGTCTAAGTAAAAGACACTGTAAAAAATCAGCATTTTATCCAATTGAACTGTGTATTTCCTCCTTCAAGGCAGGTAAGAACTAGCTTTTCCTTACCTTTTTTTTGGTAAACGCTTTGAGATAGTAGAATCATACAACGATTTTGGTTGGAAGAGACCTTTCACATTGCCAAGTCCAACAGTTAACTCAGCACTGCCAGGTCACCACTAACCCATGTCCCTCAGCACCACATCTCCATGGCTTTGAAACCCTCCAGGGATGGGGATTCCCCCACTGCCCTGGGCAGCCTGGGTCAGGACTTGACAACACTTTTGGGGAAGAAATTTTTCCTAATATCCAACCTCAACCTTCCCTGGTGCAACTTGAGGCTATTTGGCAAAACATACTCCTTCTCTATCTTTCTCGCCACTTTTTTTTTCCCTGCTTCTTAATACCCCTCTCCTGGTGTCCAGGACAAGCTGGATGGGAAGCAGTTGGCCCCTGAGGTCTGGGAGACAGGGATAGTTGCCATAGGCTCTCTGGTGGGCAAGCTGTGCCAGCAGAAGCTGTGTGAGCTGCAGGTAGGTTCTCTGCAAACCTCTGTGCTTGCCTCTTTTGGACTGCCTTCTCCTCCAGGAGTGCCTAAAATATCTCCTGTCCCTCCCCTCACTTTCCTTCTCTTTCTGCCCTCCTGCAAACCCTGAGCAGGAGGTGAAGCGCGGGATGGAAACCGTCCTCAGGGGACTAAGAGATGCCGAGGAGGAGTCCAAGGTGGTCATTTACCTGCTGGCCCTGGGTAATGCCGCTATTCCTGAAACTATCCCCACCCTCCTGGACCATGCTGAGGAGGGTTCCACCGCCATCACCACCACGGCCATCTCTGCCTTGCAGCGATTCCCCGCTTGGCACATCTCTGACAAGGTACGAAACGAAGCTGCCAGAGCTTGGTGCTCCTCTTCCCATGCAAAGCCAAGCCATTGGGGTGCGAATGGAACCACTATTCTCACATCACCACCATAATGGCACCACTTTCCTTGCCCTCTTGCTTCAGGTGAAACAAGCAATGAGGAGGATTTTCCATGAGACGAGGAAGAGCTACGAAAAAACCTGCCGCCTGGCTGCTGCAGAAATCCTCCTCGACAACGAGCCCTCACCCATGGATGTCATCAACATCCTGCTGGCCACCAATGAGATGGAGAGGGAAACAGCGACGTTTCTGCTGCTGAAGGTCCAGAACAGCCTGCGGGCCAACCACCACCCAGCAAGGTGGGTCAGGAGGGGAAGGTTGCATTTCCTCCACACTTTTTTCTCCCCCTCCACGCTCCAGCTACAGCTTTTGACCCAGCATAACTTTAAAGGTTGCTACCATCACTTCTCGGAGCTGGCACTGGGGCTGCCTGGAAACTCCCAGCTGCAGGAGGAAAAAAAAAAAGTGCAGGTGACAGCCAGATAGCCAAAACCTGATCTTCCACCTCATCCTGCCCTGCAGCAGCAGGACCCAGGCTGGTGGCTTCAGCAGAGTCCTTGGAGGCCAACTCTCTGGCTCGCAGGGTGGCAGACAATTTATAACCACCTTGATCTTCCCGTCTGCACAAAACAAACTGAACGCTGACAGTTCTCAGAGCTAAGAAAAAGCTGCACGAAAATATCTGACTGGTTTATCCCTAATAAACCAGAGGAGAGGGACATTCCAGAGCTGCCCATGTCTGCTCATGGCCTTTTTTCGCTCATGCATCCCTGGGCAACTGAGAGAAATAGTTTGGAAATTTATATTTCCTTCTTTGTGTGTTTTTTTGTAACGATCACTGACATTTTCCCTGCCTTTCTTCCTGATGCTGACATACCCTTTCCCTCTCGCTTCCAGGAAGATAATGAAAGACATCATGAGAGACCCACGGATAAATAATTACAACTTCTTCTCGAAAGCCGGCGTCTCCTCTTCTTTCTCAGGACCTCTGACAGGTGACACCATGGAGGACACTCATCCTGTGATCCCCTCAAACAGCTGAAAAAGGGGCTGATGGGGAAAGGCAGCTTTCAGAAGAGGCCTTGACTTGACAGAAACACCCCCAAAAATCTCAATGTGAGGTTTCTCAGTGCATCCTCCAGCGTCAGCTGGGGCTGGCTGTTGCCATCAGCTGAGATACATACTTATATATTGATATATACAAGGTTCTTCACTCTGAGGGTGATGAGACACTGGCACAGGTTGCCCAGGGAAGCTGTGGATGCTCCATCACTGGATGTGTTCAAGACCAGGCTGGATGGGGCTTTGAGCAACCTGCTTTAGTGGGAGATGTCCCAGCTCATGGCAGGGGTGTTGGAACGAGATGATCTTTAATGTGCCTTCCAACCCGAACCATCCTGTGATTCTATATACACTTTTCTCTGACGCCCCTACAGCAGGAGGACTGGGCCACATACTTTTCCCAAATCCTCCTAATTTGAAAGAGGAACTTCAGCTGGAGTTGAAACTGATGGTAAATTCTAAATGGGAGTTTCTGTGCTTTTCCTGAGAAGATGTTTATCTCCATTCCCCAGTTCTTTAGGTATTTTTAATAAGCTCTTCAAAGAGGAGAATCCTTGTACTGAGATCAAAATGACCAAACATCAGAGAGAGCGCAACAATTGATGCTTGCTAAATATCTATTTAAATCTTCACCCTTCATCTCTCCTTACTCTCCCTCTTCTAATGAGCTCAATCTGACCTTGGAGGGGTGCAGGTGGAGGCAAAAGAACCCACACCTAGAAGAAAAACATTGCAATGCTAAGTCCTTTGATGGTTGCAAGAAGCGAAGGAGATGGCACAGAGAAGAGATAAATTAGCTTTATCAGCTATTTAATGACTAATGTATGAGATCTGTCTGTCACCCTGACTGTAGCTCAGACAGCTCTACAGGACTAGCTGTAGAATCACTTGAGGAGTCTCACAAATTATCAAGGAGCTCTCAGGATCCTACTGTTAGATGTACCCAGTGACCTCCCAATTCCCACAATCAATCCAGACAGGCTCTTTTAAGAAACCACCCCGTGCTGCTGAGCCCTGAGATGGTGGCACCTGACTGAGGGGACATGGTTGCTAGGGTCCCAACCTCGGACGTCCCTCCTACAGGCTCTATTTTCTCAGCACCTTTCATCCCCTGCTGCCACCCTCACAGCATTTACAGTCCACTACCATTCAGTGACTTATTTTGCAAAAAAGAGATGCATCAGGAGCTGACTGGGGAAATGTATGGGTCTGTCTCTGTCTTTCAGTCACTCAGGACCTGCTTTCCACCTTCGGGCTGGACCTGTTGTTTTCGGAGGGTGGATTCCTGAGGAAGAGCATCTCTGACTTCTCACTGCTCAGCCGTGGCTGGAGGCTTCATGCAGCTCAGGTGTGTGCTACAGGGAGAGCGGCTGGGCAGGGACACACATACGTGGATGGAGGCAACAGCACCAACCCAGCGGCTCCACTGCCCCACCAGTGTCCCTCCTGAACCTCCTTATGGTGCTTGACCTCACCTCTGCATTCAGTGTGCCCCAGAAATACATAAATACACAAACCCCCATCAACAGTGTGAAGCCAGACAGGCCTGCTCTGGAGAAGGGAATGCCCTACTCCTCCAAAAAAGCAGGGCATGTGATACTGCTTAAGGAGAGCTTGAATGCCACTTCCAGGCCAACTCATCACTGTCCTCCTGCTTCAAAAAGTGCCTACCCAAGGGTTGAACAAGTAGAGCAGCTCAAGTGGCGTTGCAGGGCACAAAAGGGACTCTCCACCTTTTCTCTGTCTCTACTTCTGTGGTTAGGTCACTATTGAAGCACAAGGGATGGAGTCAGTGCTGGGAGAGAACGTCTTGGAAGGTGAAGAGGAGCCAGAGCTCATGGCAGGGATGTCTGCCATCTTCTTCGACGTTCAGTTGCGGCCAGTCGTCTTCTTCCAGGGATATACAGACTTAATGGCCAAGATCCTATTAAGCAGCAGAGAACCTACCAGCATGGTTAAAGGGAACCTCCTCCTGATGGATCATCACCAGGTACTGGCTGGGGGGAATGGGTAACCTGCCTCCACACCAAATCCGAGTGAATCCCATGGCATAAACCTGTGCATTTCAGATATGTTACTGTGGATACAGATCTAAAAGCAAGGTGGCACTGCCAGACGTCTCTTGGGGTTGCTAACACAGCAAGATGATTGACTCTACCATAGGACAAACATGGCTTGAGTTCCTCTTATGCAAGCCCAGCTGTGGAGTTGGGATAGGCAGTCCCAGTGGCCACAACTCAATGCTGGTATCAATCAGCCACTCAGCCAAGAACGGTGTCCAGTCACAGCAAGATCTGCCTTCTCCATCTTCCAGGTCATTCCTCTGCAGTCTGGCCTCCAAGTGGCCATCAAACTCCAAGGTGGTCTGGGACTTGACATTTCAGCTGACATGGACGTCAGCGTTTGGGAACAGGAACTGAAAACCAGCATCAACACGAGGTCAGTGGGTGGGAAACAGCTTGGCTCTGGGGATATGGGGTACCTGGTGGCTCAGCACCCAGCACGAGGGATGCTCCACCTTTGGCTGGCTTTCTACAGCTCCCTGCTCTTTTCCTGCTGAGTCCAGCTCTTCCTAGTGGACATGTTGGGTAGAGGTCTGGTGGGCACTGGTTACACCCTCCTTTTCCATGGCCAGATCTAAAATTCAGCAGCGTTTGGGATTGTTTGGTGCCAGACCCCTGTGCTTCTCTCTCACAGGGGAAGCCTTACCATCGATTTCCAGGCAGAACTAGATGCCCCTTTCTTCCAAGCCACTCTGAGAAGACAGATAGAGGCAGAGACCTCAATCCACTTTGACACCATGCTGAGATTTTCTGGCAGCCCGGTACTCATGTGTCTACAGCTGAGAGAGGAACAAGTCCCATACAGGTAGTCTCTAGATATGGCCAGATACTGTAAAAACATCATGACATGCTTGAGGTGAAGGAGGACTTCTTGGGGAGAGGAGGGAATTAATGATTGTACACTAACTGAGTGAGGGATAGGGGAAGGACACCACAAATTCATGATGACATGGGTGGAAGCACCATGCAGACACAGTGAGACACCCTGGTTTGAGAGGAGAATGAGGTCCACCACTACCAGCACAGCCTCCTGATCATCTTGCTGTCACCTTATCCCACAGAGAAATCTTCACAGTTTCCAAGTCTGCTGGGAGCCAGAGCAGCACAGTTCGAAAAGGCAGGCAGGGCACTGTGCCCGGGAGGGAGTTTGCCTTGCACTGGGCCAACTCCAAGGTCTGCAACCACCTGATGACGGCAGAAGAATAGGGCTGTCAGAGCACTTTGGAACTGGACAACTGCTCCCCTCAACCTACCACGCACCCCCATTCTCTGTGAACCCAACGGGAGCTGTCAAGAGCTCTGCCAACTCCTCCACAACCATCTTTTAATAAGCAAAACACTGCAATAAGGACATCGGAAGAGACCACATGAGGAATTTCTGCAGGACAGCTGGAGACACCCCTTGCTGTAGAAGCCAAAGCTGCTCTCCCCACCCCAAAAGCTGAACTCTTCCCCTTGATGGGGAAGGGCTTGTTGGAAGCCCAGCTGATCTCTTTGAAAAACCAACCTTCTTTTGCAAATGAATGAGCTCCTCAGAGCCTCAGAAGCCTCAGAGCCTTCTGCCCCAAAATGCCATGTTCTCTCCCCATTTATCAAAGCAGCCAGGAGGGAATACATCTGCAGGCAGCACAGAGGAGGTTCCCCATGGACAGAGCAAATGAACCTCCTTTAATGCACAGCTTTGTGGCTGCCAAATTGTCCAGGAACACAGAAAAAAATATTTCTAGGGGAGGTGTGAGGGTTTTTTATTACTTTTTTTTGAGTGCAACCACAGAGACATTCACCCCAGAATAATCCTCAGAGGGGAAGGCGGAGAAGCCAGAAAAAATGCTTCATAACCTGTTGCCAGTTATTGTGTGTTCTCTTTGGATTAATTGAAGGTGCTTCTGTTTATTTGCATATGAAGGCGCCATCCTCTTATTCCTGGGGGGTGAAATTTACACTCTGTTGCCAGGGATGTGGCTGCTGCCACATCAGGCAGCAAGGGTAAGGCCAGGGGTGAACAGTTTGCATTTCAGTGAGGGTCAGATTTACATTAAAAAAGGGAAAAAAAAAAGGAGCAAGGCAGAGGAATGTGGCCCACAGAGCTTTAAGAAAAAAACTGGGGAAATGAAGGCAAAGTTAAAACAGAGTAGAGGAGAGTGGAGCAAATTGCAAGAGACCTTTCTAAAGAGCAGGGACCATCAGTCTCAATCCTCATCTTGAAACAGGGAGAATTTTCTTGAAGATGGAGTTTAAAATCATGGGAAAAATTGCTGATGGGGGAGACTGGAGGGAGATGAGGGGACTCCGGACTGGCCGAAAGAAAAAAAGAAGGGACACTGGTGTCTCTAAGGCACTAAAGTATCTCGTTAGAGCTTTGCTATCCCTCCCAATGCCAATCCTCAGTGACTCTTCCTGCTCTAGTGTCTACACTTAAATTTTTGCACATTTTTCCCCAAGACAGGCAAAACTCATCCAAGATCACAAAAAACACCTTGCAATTAAACACCACAAGAGCACAAGTGTTTTAGTGCTGACAAAGAGCGGATGAAATAGGTGGTTTGAGACTACCAGGGCTCCCAGCATTGAGTGACGTGGAGAAATTACTACTCTAAGAGGAGTGGCACACAGAGCTGGATCTGAAGCCAGCAATGCTCATCTGGGGAACCTGGTGGTTTCAAACCACGGGCACAAGCCACCAAGATGTTTGAAAAGTACTCCATCCTTTGGATATTATTTTCTTTTAATGATTTGTTGCTGGTGCAGTCCATCTCATAGGGTAAATATAGATACTGGTTTCCACGGAGGGCAAGACATCATGTTAGACTGACACGATCCTTTCTGGATTTGAGAATCTGTCACGAAGAGCTTCAACAAACATCACAAAGATGTTACTTCAGGTAAACAATCTTCAGGGTAGACATTTTTCAATCCAAAGTGGGAAAGATTAGTAGTGGGGTCACACCTCCATCCCATCCCCTCCACAGAAGCATTATTGGATGTGCCTTTTGCCGGTGCACATATATTCAAAACCCATCTCTTGAGAGGTGGCTTCTGCCTAGAGCCTCTCTATCTTCCTTTTTGATCCAAAGTTTACATACTAACAGAGAAGCCCCTGGCCTTTCTTATCTCCTGAACAGCAGTTCCTCTTCTCTTTTAATCAAGGCAGCAGATGGAGATAAGATCGCCTCAACTCTACTCTCAGGAAGGTAGCGTTCCAGCAACAAAAGAGAGACAGCAGCTTCCTTTTTTTGCTGATTATTTGGGCTCTTTCAGTGACTATTTGTGAAAATCACAATTAGTTCCCAGTAAATATTGTTCTTCTGGGTTGCCTTCTCCTCTCAAGTTGCGTTGTTATCAGCCACAACCACCAAACACCTCTCCAGCACTGGTGGGAGACTCACAAGGAAGAAGCTATATTGCTTCAGTCCTTACCAATAAGAATATGTCTTCAAAATATTTTTAGCCCCCCCCCCCCTTTTTTTT
>VWZK01012738.1:90983-135614 GCA_013396935.1 Baryphthengus martii
CCTTTTTTTTTTTGTATATTTTTTAGGAAAAAAAAAAAAAAAGGGACCCAAGGTTTTTTTTTTTTTTTCCTAAAATTATGAGCCTGACAACACAGCAGAGTCTCCTGGTTCAGGGGGAGGAAAGTTGTCTGGTTTTCCATCTGGAAATGCTAATTATGAGTGCTTGGACTATGTACAGAAATAAATGCCATGTATTTTTATATTGTCTCTGTTTGGCTCAACTCTTCTGGACATGCCATGGGGAAGAAGAGAGAAGTTGAGAGCAACTCCGTAACAAGCATCTCCTCAGGGCCCTACTTTCTGGGTCTATATTTAGGGTTCCCCAGAGACACGTAGCTAAATGCCCAATCAGGGCTGCAAGAGGGAGACTTGAGGGCTACCCTTGCTCCCAGGAACCCCTATAGGGGCCCACAGGGCCAAAGATCCTGTCTTATCCTCTCCTGCCAAATTCTGCAAAAGGTATTGGAGACCAGCCAAGACTTTGCTTAAAATCAGGTCTTTCCCTGCATCAAGGCTCTGCTGATTACAGAGCAGTCTCGCTCGAAGCAAGACTCAAGGACGCGGAGAGTAACTGCCCTGGGACTTGCCCTCGGGTCTGAACAGGAGGATCCCTGCGTGACCACAGGAGGAGGTAGTCCGTGTCACCCTTGGTGCATTGCTCAGCTTTCTGATAGCTCCCAGTCCCACTTGTTCCCCATCTTCACCCTTTCACTGGGAGCACCTCAATATTTCCCATTCCTCTTGCCTCAAAGTCAGGATTTGGGCTGACTCAGGCTGTTTTACACACTGATGAGCTGCTCTGACCTCTGCTGGCATGAATCACCCCTGTGACCACCGATGGACCCGCACAAACCTTTATCCCCATCCAAAACCACATTGTTCTACCAGGTGTTTGAGGAGAACATTATTTGGCCCAAAACCTTTCAACCTCAGCATTCACTCCTCAGCCAAATCCAGGAGGCACCTGGTCACCTGCCATTTAGGACTTTTTCCATTGCTCTGTTTTCCCCTTCACCTTCTTCAAAGGAGATACGGAGAGGAAAGTCTGTCACTCAGCTGAAGTTTGCACAGTCTAAATCAGAAAATGCCACCTTGGGGTGGGGACAGGATGATATTGCTGATGGGAGAGCTCTTGCAGCACATCAGTTCTGCTCTAAAACCAGTGAGGTTTGCTGGCTACTTGCAGATGAGGAGACAGTGTTCAGGGAGTGTGGAAACCCCAAAAGATTTTTAGTCCAGGTTTTACTTCAATGCTGAGCAACAGCTTTACCCTCAATTGGTTGAATTTCTAATCCTGAAGGGCTTCTAATCATGATACTTGTCCTGCCAGAGAGGCCAGGTGCTGTATGGAAGTGTATTTCCAGCCTCCTTGGAACAGATGAGGCCAATTCAATGGGGATTTTACCAGTTTGCATTGGTGCTGGAAGTTTTGCTCCCCTGCTGAGCCAGAAAACACTAAAGTTGCCCAGGTTCCTTCTGGAGATTTTTTTTTTTTTCCCCAATTCTGGTTGGATGCTCAAACAGCAAAAGACAGTGAAGGGACATGGGCCTTTCTGTAAAATCACCCATGGTTCCAAACACTCCTAGAGAGGCCTTTCAGCCCCAAACCCCCAGCACTGATTATATCACACCCAAGGAGCTGGAATGCAGCACCTCATGGGACGTTGAGCCACCTCAGTCAAAGGGGACAGAAAGGATCTCAGCCACAAAGAGGAGAGGTGAGTAAGAGCCTCCTCCTTCAAAGGTACATTATTCTTACAAGCCAACTTCATTACAGACTATCTGAGAGGAACGAGGAGGGAAGAATTAGCTGGTTAAGTTCTACCTTTGTCACCCAAACTGCTAGTTGCCGGCTTTGCATCTCACACATGCTCAGGAGCTGCAAGATATTCCCTGAGGATCCCTCCCAGGAGGTCCTACACTGAACTGTGCAATTAGAAGTGATGGGTCCCCACAGGGTCTTTAAATCCAGGAGCAGGAGACTGGGGTAATCAGGGAGAGCTAGGGTGTCAGATCTTATTCCTAGTGGAGGTCCCACATGGCACCAATCACCCAGCTCCCAGGGATTTTGCAGGGAGTAAGAGACAGAGCAGCCCAGAGGCAGCACCTGAGAGCAGAGCTCCTACCCAGCTCTTCAAAGGTGGCTTTGCTTGTGAAGCTGCAGCTCAGCAGTGACCTCCAGTGGCTGCAGTCAAACTCGGCGGAGATACCAGGCCAAAACCGCTCCGCTGCAGCCACGCAGGGGCTGGGTGTACTCAAGGCTGTCCCACAACCGTCGCCCAAGGTCATTGGATCTTTGCATTAGCAGGCGATGGAACAGGGCTGACCCATGGCAGCCTCTCACCGCTCTGAGCTGGGGTCTCATGTGGCAATGCCACCCTCTCCTGGTATCCAGGTTTGCCAGCACAGGCAATTTTTGGTATTTTCTTTTCCCCGGTCTATTCTTGGAACATCTCGCTCAGCCCTCAGGAGATTGTATGGACACTGCTCACCAACTGAAGCAATAAACCATTATCTGCCTGTCCATTACAGCTGCCTGTAGAGACAAAACTACCAAGAGAAACTGTAGGCAAAAGTGAGGGGAATATGTGTGAGAGGGTAGACCATGGGCAGGGACCGGCTCTCGCTGGGAACCGGCAGAGGGGCAGGTTTAAAGTGCTGGGCTAGATCTCTTAACAACCTCTACTCTCTCCTTCCTAAGCTGCTGGCAAAGAAAGGGTTTTCTAATTGCTGAGCCACACAGAATCCCAGTGTGGCAGAGGCTGGAAGGGACCTCTGGAGATCATCTGGTCCAACCTCCCTCGGCCTGGGAACTGGGTGAGCCAAGCCCCTAAGTCCCTCTTGCTGTTCCACTCCTGATCATACGCTTATTAAAGCCACGAGCAATGCTGTGTACACTGACCAGACTGTCCCCGTCACCACTGTGACCATCCCAGAGCTGCCAGCAAGCAGGGCTCTGCACAGCAGGACTGTTCCCATCCCAGAGAGAAACCTGCTGGCTGCAACCATCTCAGTTTGCAGAGGTCCCCTAGACCTGTGTCCTCCATCCCCTCATCCCCGGTGTCTCCTAAATCCAGTGTCCCCATCTTCTCCATACCCAAGTCCCTCAGCCACTCCTCATCAGACTTGTGCTCTAGACCCTTCCCTAGGTCTGTTGCCCTTCTCTAGCCACACTCCAGCCCCACAATGTCCTTCTGGGAATGAAGGGCCCAAAACTGACCCCAGGATTCAAGGTGTGGCCTCATCTCCCACCCCCATCTTTCCCTCCACGCAAGTGCCTTTGCCAGCTTGGCTTTAAGCACTACAGCCCTCAATCAAGCGGCACTGGGGTCCGCTGAAGTGTCCCATTTCATCCCAGGGCAGGAGGAAAGGCAGGGACTCCTCCTTCAGAGAGGAGTGTGGCCTTTCCCTCTGGCCCCTCCTCTCGCTTGCCTTGTCCTTGAGTACTCCTTATTCCCAGTTGGAATCTGCCAGCGTGGTCCTATCACCAGGTGCCGTCCTTCAGGCTGGCTATAAAGACGCTTCAAGATGCAGCGCGCTCCCGGAGGCAGCCCTGATCCTATACCATGCTGCCAGCCACCCTCAAGCTGTGCTGCGGCATTGCCCACGACCACCTCCGCCGCCTGCCCGGTAAGCACCTCTTGCTTCTCCTCCCCTCCCCTCCCACCTCGGGAAAAACAGATAAAGAGGGTCCTCAAGGAGATGATCAGTCTGCATCTGGTGGGCATCTCCCTTTGAAAGTGGAGGTTTGGATTAGATGTATGGAAGAAATTTTTGACACTGAGAGGGTGGTGACACCCTGGCCCAGGTTGCCCAGAGAGGTAATTGCTGCCCCATCCCTGGAACCATTCCAGGGAAGGTTGGCCAGGGCTCTGAGCAACCTGCTCTAGTTGCAGCTGTCCCGCTTCCTGAAGAAGGGTTGGACTAGATGGCCTTGAAAGGTCGTTTTAACCCAAACCAGTCTGTGAATCTATGATTGTACTCCATGAGCTCCCCGACACACTCTGTGCTCACCAAAGACCACACGTCTCTCCCTCAGGCTTGAAGACAGCAGCTGTCGTGGCGATACAGAAGGACGTGCGAAAGTTGGTGGTAAGAGGATCCCATCACCTGCCTTCCAAAATTCCTCATTATATCCAGAAGCAGATGGGAAAAGAGACAGGTAAGCTCAGGCCAGGCAATTGGGTACCACATTGGGTACCACAACCTCCTTGCACCATGTGCTGGAGAGATACATATTAAAATACACCCCTCTTTGTATGATTAGACTCATATTTGAGGGGGGACAGGACACAGAGTTAATTCTTTTCTCATTGCTGGGCTGGTCTCCAGCTCTGTGGTGCTTTAAAAGCATTCCCTGCACTGACAACAAACTGGGATAGCAGGGAGCCCCTGAGCTTCTCAGAAGGTGAATGGCATGGGCTCACCACACAGGCAGCAAAAGTTTTTCACAGAGGCTACTGGCACTTACTGCCTCTCAGTCGTGTCTCTAATTCCATGGTTTACCTAAAGACTTGAAAGCTGGCAAATTCGCCTTTTTTTTTTTTTAAAAAAAAAAAAACCTGGCTTGCTCCAAAGGCTGCGTGTGCCACGTTAATGGTATCCAAGCCAAGTGTAATTTCTACCAGGGCGCTACTGGGAATTGATCTGGCAAGCGATTGCTAAAAGCTTTCCAAGCACCAGCACATGAAAGCTGGGGATGCTCCTAAGAGTGAAATTTTCCACACCAAGCCATCCCCCAGTACAAGAAGGGTCTGGTTGGGGTCGAGGGTGGTTCTCCCCTCCCTCTACTCTACCCTGGTGAGACCACACCTGGAATACTGTGTCCAGTTTAGGGCTCCCCAATACAATAGAGACAGGGATCTACTGGAAGGAGTTCAATAGAGACCTATAAGGGTGATTAAGGGACTTGAACATCTCTCCTATGGGGAAAGCTGAGAGACCTGGAGAAATTTAGTCTGGAGGAGAGAAGGATGAGAGGGGCTCTTATTCATGTCTATAAATATCTAAGGGGTGGGTGTCAAGTGGAAGGAGCCAGTCTCTTTTCTGTGGTGCCTGGTAATAGGACAAGAAATAACGGGTACAAGCTAAAACACAGGAGGTTCCACCTCAACATGAGGAGAATCTTCATTACTGTGAGGGTGATGGAGCCTGAAAGAGGCTGTCCATGGAGGTTGTGGAGTCTCCTTCTCTGGAGACTTTCCAAATCTGCCTGGATGTGTTCCTGTGTGGCTGGCCCTAGGAGATCATGCTCTGGCCACGGGGTTGTACTAGATGATCTCTTGAGGTCCCTTCCAACCCCTAACATTCTATGATTCTATGACTGGGTCAGCAAACCCCTCTGCTCCAGCTGTTTGCACATCTGCACCCACAGCCACATGCACAGGCAAATCCGGGGTAGTGAGGGAGGAGATTTTCCCATGGCTTTACTTTATTCCTGCAGCCACGTGCCCTGAGCCCTCTGGAGACATCAACCCCAGCCACTTCTCCAACGTGGACCTCTCCTACATCACCCAGGGCGAAAGGGCCCTGCAGCGAGCACTGAGCATCCTGCAGCACCAAACCAGTTGGCAGGCAGAAGTGATGCTGGTAACACCCGGCTGCCACACGCCAGAAAAGGGCTCGGGAGGAGGAAATAAGTTGGGCAGGGGAGGGGGAGAGATTTGCTTTTGGATTGCTGGAAATGAAGCTGGGAGTGCAGGAGATGTTGCTCAGAAAGGTGGTCGCTGCCCCATTCCTGGAACCATTCCAGGGGAATTGGACATGGCTCTGAGCAACCTGCTCTAGTTGCAGCTGTCCCTGCTCCATGCAGGCGGATTGGACTAGATGGCCTTGAAAGGTCCCTTCCAGCCCAAACCAGTCTGTGATGCTGTGATTCTTTGCTCTCCTAGGATACTGGGGCCACCGTGTCCAGTGCTGCCCTCCCCAGCCTGGGCAAGGTGTTTCGGGCAGAGGTGGTCCTGGCTGTGCCGGTGTCACAGCTACACCGGGAGTTGTTTGAGAGGATTGAGCAGATGCCCCAGTGGAACCCGACGCTCAGCCAGGTGAAGGTAAGGTGGGGAAGGATGACATGCCCTGGGTTTGGCATCACCAGGGTTGCTAGCATCCAAAAAAATCATATTTACTGAGGTTTTAAAGATTGCTGAAGGATTAAAGCTAATTCCATCAGGGGAGAAGCTGGTCAGAGGAATCAGACAGCTCAAGAAAAAAAAAAAAGAGGCAAAATCAGATATATAGTGGTGGACTTGGCAGTGCTGGGATTACAGTTGGACTCGATCTTAAAGGTCTTTTCCAACCTAAACGATTTCTGTGATTCTCTATCATGCTGTGGAGGCACCCCCAGGAAGCTTACATGTTGTCTTGGGCTTCTCTTGAGTGTTTGCCTCATTTCTCAGCTCCCAAATCCCTCAGGAAGCTGCCAGCTTCAAACAACCTCCCCTGACTCCCCTAGGCTGGCTCAGATGCTCCCCAGCCTAAGCTTATTTATTGCTACCACTTCCCTGGCCCTTCAGGAAAATAAAGAGCAGAGGGAGAGTCCCATCCCTGCTAAAAAAGGCTGCCAAAAAATGGTATTAGGATTTACTTACCCTCTGGTGCCAGTCCCAAGCCCCTGCTTTGCTGCTGCTCCTGCTCGCTACGTTGCTGTCCCCCAAGGTGGCTTCACATCCCCTGGGCAGGATTAAAGGGATGGCAAGGATGTCCTTGGAATGGCAACCTCAAGGAGCTGAATTCCCAGGGCTCTCCTTGCTCTGGTAGGTACTGCAACGTGTTGGGACGGACACGCTGGTGACGCACGAAGTCACGGCTCCCAGCCCGGGCAACCTGGTGGGCCAGCGAGACTTTGTGAGTGTGCGACACTGCGGGAGGAGGGGTACAGCCATCTACTTGGTGGGCACCACCACCCATGTTGAGCTGCTGCCCTTGCAAGAAGGGTGCATCAGGTAAAGTCACCATCATGGGGTATCACGTCCCTGCAGAGGGGACATCGCCGCTGCAGGCATGGTTCTGCGCCAGGCACAGCGAGGGAGGCATGCCAAGAGCTACCTCTCTGGCAACTCCTCATTCCCATTTCCTCTCCTCACACACCGCCCCCCACCCCCAACCTGGGGTGGACTCTGACTGCTTGATCCCTTGCCCACTGCAGGGCCGAGTCCCAGCTAAGCTGCATTGTCCTGCAGCCACTGGTGGGGGATCCCAGCCGTACCTGTTTCACCTGGCTCCTCAGTGTGGACCTGAAGGCAAGTACCACAGCATTCCGTGGGGTGGGACAGCAAAGGGATTGCAAATGCACTCTCCTCTGTGGGATGGGTGCCCCATTGGAATTAAATTCAGACTGGTTTTCTCTCTCAAAGGGCTGGATCCCCGCGTCTGTGATTAACCGCGTCCTGCCACAGTCCCAAGTGGACTTCATCAAGCACCTCCGCCGGCACCTCTCTGCCACCATGTGCCCCTGAGCTGGAAGAGGACAGGCTCTACCTGAGCATGAGGGACACGGCCTGAGTTGGAGACCTGCTCATGGCCATGGCAACTGCCGATGGAGCAAGATGGCGCAACCACCGAGCAACCCCAAGTGTGGAAGACACCCGCCACCCAGCACCATCTAGTCTGTGGAGACCAAGGCAACACCACATCTTAGATTAAGGGATTGCCTAGAAGCAAACTAGAACCCCAAAACAGTAGCTGGTGTTGGGACTGGCTCCTGCTCACCAGGCATGGGGGAAGGTGCCGAAACGTACCTTGACACTGGGCAGGGCACAAGTTGTTCTGGGCCTTTGGCCCTGCCCTGATTTCATCGCTCAGGATTTACGACCTGATCACGGTATGAATTGTCAGTGCAAGCTCAGGGGCTCTTTTTGGCCTGAATCAGTAATGCATCTTTATTTTGCTAACCTCTACATTTCTGTGTACATATATACGTATAGACACAGAGGTTTTGCTCCTGCTCTGCCAACAGACTTGATAAACTCCCCGGTGGCTTTTGTCCTCAGAAGATCCCTAGGAGCTGACCAGCCGAGGTGCTGAGTGGCAGGAAATGCTCTTACATCCCTAGAATCACAGACTGGTTTGGGTGGGAAAGGACCTTTAAAGGTCATCCGGTCCAGCCCCCCTGCAGGGAGCAGGGGCAGCTGCAGCTAGAGCAGGTTGCTCAGAGCCCCGGCCAACCTCCTCTGGAATAGTTCCAGGTTTGCAGGGCGCTTGTAATTTATACATCCATGAGTGTTGCTGGGTCTTTGGCTTATTTAAGGAGGAAAAAAAAATAATCTCAAAAGAAGTCATATGAAACTGACTGGGTTGAAATAAAATAAAAGAGGTGGTAGCTCGCTGTGTGGAATCACAGAATGATCCAGGTTGGAAGGGATCTCCAAAAGCCATCTAGTCCAAACCCCCTGCAGTAAGCAGGGACATCCTCGACTAGATCAGGTTGCTTAGAGCCTCATCAAATCCATTTCAACAACCACACACAGCTCACACTCAGATTTTGCCCCCTCTCACCCACCCATCACCCAAATAAATCAACAGAAAGAGATTTTGATGTGGATTGATTTATTTTCATTTTCTTTTACGTTATGTTAGAGTTCAAAAAAAAAAAAAAGAGAACCCAACAAAATTAATAAATATTAAAAGTTAAAAAGCTCTGAATCTCGTATGTACAAAACTTTATACATCATCGTAACACTGGACAAAGGTTACATCACAGGAATGACTTGGTGCATCCGCCAGGCTCAGAAGGACACCCCAGGCGGGACCAGATGCACCTTCTCCTCCCAGAAACAGGACCAAATTCCTGCTGGGAGCTGGGCCATCACATTGTCCTCTCCACCACCACCACAACTTTCCACGAGAAGCGACCCGACCTCAGCCCACCTGGAATAAGCACGTAGCGCCGGGTCCCAGCCCTGCAGCACCGTGTGGCAGAGGGGAGTGTGTGGTTTATCGCACCCTGCTTTAAATCTTACCCACTTCTCTTGGCTAGAAGGGGGTGGGTTAGCACCTGCAACGAGGCCCCAGAGCCCCAAAGCCCCCTTCCCCACCCTGGGGGGGACCTTGACTAGGGGGATACAATGGGGCTGGGCCAGTCCTAAGCCCCAGCTCTCCTCCAAGGTATAGCAAGGAACCACTGCAAAGAATTCCTACCGCAATAAAGCACTAAGAGCACCGAGGGGAGGGAGGAAGGGGTGCAGCAGAGAATTTGGGAGGGAGGAGCGAGCAGCATACACATCTACTGCGCTCTGGAGACCTCACAGCCCATTTTCAAGGGGAAGACGTTTGAGGTTTATTCACTGACTCCAAATTAAGGGGTGGGCAAAGGGCTTAACGCTCAAAAAAAGCCCTGCTCAGTCCTGCCCCGAGCCAGCCCAGGGCTGTCCCAGAAGCAGGAGAGGACTCTGTGGCGCCAGGGAGAGATGTTCCTTGAAAAAGTAACTGAAGTATTATCTTTGGCACAATAAATAAACACCGGCACTCTGGCGGAGAGTAGTGCTGGTCGCCAGGCTGGCCAGGGACGCGGTGCTGGCATCAGGAGTCCGAGGGATGAATCCCACCCGGTATCACACCCACAGTATCCCAATGACCCTGTGGGTACTGATACCGGCACGCCTCAGACTGGGCACCCCACCAGAGTGTTTCATAGGCATTCCCCTTTGTCTGTCCAAGGTAGGGGTTGGAAGGGACCTCTGGTGATGATCTCATACAACCCACCTGCTCCAGCAGAGTCACCCAGAGCAGAGGGCCCAGGATTTCAGTATCCAAGCAGGTTTGGAATCTCTCCAGAGAAGGAGACTCCATTAATCTCAACCAAAGTGTGTACCTCAACCTCTCCCCTGCTGCAATCCACATCAGACCAGCAAAGGCAGAGGGGAGCTTGCATGCTGATGGGAGGTCCTCCGAGACACCCTGACCTCAAGTTCCTTGCAGCCCCATCAATACAACGCTCTGCCCCAGCACAGACAGCACTGAAAGCACAAGGTTCCAACACTAGCATGTCCTAAAACCTACAGATCTCCCATTACATGCCGAGCACCTCACCAGCAAGCCCCGGACACCTGCAGAACTTCTGAAACACTGTCCCTAGAGACGTCCCATCCTGCTCATCACATGGCCATGGAAGCAAGGCCAATGGATGCACCCATACCATGCACGTGGCTCCTAGGAGATCCCGCTTTGCAATGCCAAACTGGTATATCAAGCCAAGCCTTGCCTTCCTCTCTGGCCCCGAAGACTCCTCCCCACCAGCGCTCAGCCCCCACTGAAGCCCTCATTCCCCTGCCACCACTTCTGAAGGTGTTGGACACCCTTAGCTGAGAGGCTGCACACCCCTAAGCACAGAAACTGGGGACACTTCAGGCCGCCTGACCTCACTCTGGGGGAGGTTTTGAGGACCGGAACTCCTCCAGGTAGCCCCCATGACCAGACACCAAGCAAGCTGCAGGCAGGTCAGGGCTCCTAAAGTGCTGTGCATATGTTTAAGTCCTTGGCACGATCATTTTTTTAATAGTGTTTATCACCTCCCCTGCTGTCCCTCTCAAGAGACAAAAAGGACACGGACGAATCTTCCTCTCTCCTTTCTTTCTAACTGCCCTCAAAATCCACTCCCATCTTCCCAGTCGTCTCCGTTTCCCTCCGAGAGGTGGCGATGCCCCACAGGCACTTGGGGACTTGGTGGGCCTGGGGAGGGCTGGGCAGTGGTACCAGCTCAAGGCTGGCCAAGGGCAGTATGGGCTAAAAAGTCACCGCCAGGCGACAGGGATTTTTTTACGTGTAGTTTTGGTCTTTGACCTTCTTATTGCTCACGTTAGAGCTGCCTGGGCCATCCTGCAATGCAGGACAGAAGCTGGTCTCTGGTTTTCACACTCCCATCTTCCCCTAAACATGTTTCCCAAACTCTCTACCCCAACAGGGACAGCCCAGGGCAGCAGTCTGGGCATTTCCTAATGTTTCCCCTGCCTTCTACCTCCCCACCTTCCTTCAGCTCCTTCCCTCCTCGATTCCCATCATCCTCCCATTGCTACCCCCAAAATCCGAGCACCAGGGCTGGACCCTCCTTCTCCAGCACATCTTGTGTTGCTGCTTGAGGCAGGGAGAAGGAAAAAGCAACATTAAAGCCCCCCTCCCAAATCTTTGTAGCACCTTGGGAGGAAGCAGCCAGTCTACCCACAGCCAAGCTGCTGTTGCTTGGGATTTTGTGCTCCTTTTCACCTTTTTTTCCGTGGCACTGTCAAAAAACAAAAGAAATGCCACAGCTGGGAGGATGGGAGAGGGATCATGAGGAAAAAAGGTGGTTTTCCCAGGAATCTTTGGGCGAGCCGGGTCATTTCCAAACCTAGCAGTGCCACCCATGAGAACCATCACTGGAAATGGCGAGGAGGAAGAGGAAAAAGAGGAGGAGGAGGAGGAGGTGGAGGAGGAGGATGAGAAGGAGGAGGAGGAGGAGGAGAGGGAGGCAAAAGCCTTCCCCTGCGAGGTGGTCTTGAGCAGGTTACCTGGCTGCCTGGTCCCTGCCCGGCTCACTCGAGGATGGCAGCCCCCCAGGAAAAGCACTGCTGACGGGTATCCCTCTGGCCCAAGGTGTTGGGGTGGGGTCCCCACCCGGTGTGGTGGGACCTGGGGAGAGCAGCGGAGCCGGACTGGGAGCAGCAGTTCCCAGGGCAACGCTGGGACCAGTGATGGAGGGCGAGCCGGTGGTGGAGGTGGCTTTTTTGCCACAGGATTCACAGCAGAGCTTGTTGTAGCCAGGGATGGAGCAGTAGCGAGCCAGGACTTCCATCTGGCAGAAGATGGACTTGTCCCCAAGGCAAGGCTCCCCTGGAAGAGGGACAGAGCAGCGTCAGCCAGCGTGAAAGGTGAAGATGGTATTAGGCTCCTACCCTTGCACCTTTCTTATGGTCCCAAAGGCAGGCAGGGTGCTGTCAAACCTACTATTGCCTTCCAGGACTTCAAGGCGCCTGTCAGAAAGATGGGGACAACCTTTTTATCAAGGCCTGTTGCAACAGGACGAGGGGTGATGGTTTTAAACCAAAAAGAGGGAGATTTAGACTAGAGAGGAGGAAGAAATCGTTTACTCTGAGGGTGGTGAGACCCTGGCCCAGGTTTCCCCGAGAGGTGGTCGTTGCCCCATACCTGGAACCATTCCAGGGGAGGTTGGCCATGGCTCTGAGCAACCTTCTCTAGTTGCAACTGTCCCTGCTCCCTGCAGGGGGGTTGGACCAGATGGCCTTGGAAAAGTCCCTTCTCACCCAAACCAGTCTATGATTCCATGATTCATTCTACTGCTCTCTGCCCTACTTGGCAACGCTTGCACAGGAAGGCAGAATGAAATGGTTGGAAAACTAAGCCAAAGCGCTTGAGGCTTGTGTGCACAGTGGGGAAAAAAACCAAACAGGAATGCTCCAAACCAGCATCTTAAATTTGATCATGATGCATCTCACCCCAGCACTGTAAGTAACCCCTTGCTTGGAGCAAGGGGCAAAAGCCAGAAGGTGTCTCCCCCTTCTTGGGTAAACACTGGAGGATGACAAAAGTTCGAAGTGAAAAGGAAAGTGCAGAATATCCAGGAGTAGAACAGTCCCCAGCCCAAGGCAGCGGAAAGTGCAAGATCCCAGAGTCCACGAGATGGCAACCAAGCGCTGCAAGTAGAGGCATCAGGGATGCAGCAGTGGAGGGTTAAACTTCCCAGAACCACTCCTGGATGTGCGCCCTCCCACCCACCTGCATTTCCAACCAGGAACTGCAGGATTCCTTGGGAGGGCTCTCCTAGGAAGCATCACCACCCTTACCCAAGCAGGGACACTTACTGGAGGAGATCTTGCTAACAGGGTTTTTGGCTCCGTCCTGCGGCACCCGTTGGCCTTTAGGTGTGCTGTGGTCACCGGTGTCAGCACTAGTGGTGATGCCAGAGACCTTCCCTGTGGAGAGAGCACCACGATGTTCAGTTGTCATGGGAGGCTGGCGTGCTCAAAATCCCTTGAGAGGGTATTTTGGTGATTTTTTGGTTTTAAGGGATCTCCTTAAAAACAAAATCCCTCGGGGACCACACTATTGGTGAGAGTCCAGTAGAGCCTACAAAGATATTGAGGGAGCTGGAGCATCTCTGTGCCCAGGAAAGGCTGAAAGCCCTGGGGCTGTTCAGCTGGAGAAGACTGAGAGGGGATCTGCTCAATGTTGAGCAAGAGCCAAAGGGCAGAGGTCAAGAGGGTGGGGCCAGACTCTTGCCAGTAGTGCCCAGCAACAGGACAACGGGCAACAGGTACCAACTGGAACCCAGGAGGTTCAATCTGAACAGGAGGAAAAACTTCCCCCGAGGATGACAGAGCCTGACCCAGGCTGCCCAGAGGTTGTGGAGTCTCCTCCGGAGAGATTCCAAACCCACCTGGACAATGCGATGTTGGGCCCCCTGCTCTGGGTGACCCTGCTGGAGCAGGGGGTTTGGACCAGATGATCTCCAGAGGTCCCTTCCAACCCCTACTACGCTAGGATTCCAATTCGGTGATTGAAGAGCACCCGGTTCACCCAGCACTTAAGCTACCTGAAGAACACTCAAGATGAACTTCAGAGTGCCCATCTCCATCATACCCTTAGCTCATCATACCCCCAAACTGCCAGAAAACTCCAAACCGTTCAACTTGGTCTTCTTTGCCAGCATCCTCCTGAAGCCAAGATGGGCTGGAGGCATTCATGAAGGTTGGTCTCCACTGGCATATATCCCACCCTTGAGTGTCACCTCCTCCTCCTCTCACCTGGGCAGATGGCCACGTGGCAGCCCTGGACGGCCTCTGGCTTGTCGCCCTCGCAGCGCCCGCCGCTCTCGCTGCCTTTACAGACCACCTGTCGCTGCTGGACGCCCTCCCCGCAGGTCGCCGAGCACTGCATCCAGACAGACAGAGTCAAGGCTGGGATGGAGGCAGCCGTGACATCCCAACAGTCAGACCCCAGGGGGATTTGCAGATGATGACTCTTCAGGGGTGTATTTCTTTCTAATAAGGGCTCTCCCTCCTCATCTCCAGCAACCCACCCTGCTCCCTGCTGGGATGCACAGGGATGGACCTCAACTCCTGGGTTCAGTTTTGGGCCACTCACTCTGAGAAGGACATGGAGGGGCTGGAGTGTGGTCAGAGAAGGGCAACAGAGCTGAGGGAGGGTGTAGAGCACAGGTCTGGTGCGGAGCGGCTGAGGGACCTGGGCTTGTTCAGCCTGGAGGAAAGGAGACTCAGGGGAGACCTCCTCACGCTCCACAACTCCCTGACAGGAGGTTGGAGCCAGGTAGGGTCAGGCTCTTCTCCTAAGGAACAAGTGACAGGACAAGAGGAAACCAGCGTTAAGTTGCACCCAGGGAGGTTTAGGTTGGACATGAGGAACAATTTCTTCACCAGAAGGGCTGTCCAAGCCTGGCCCAGGCTGCCCAGGGCAGGGATGGAGTCCCCAACCCTGGAGGGGTTTCCAAGCTGTGGAGATGTGGTGCTGAGGGACATGGTTTAGCAGTGCCCTGGCAGTGCTGGCTTAAACAGTTCAACTTGGTGTCTTGGAGTGATTTTTGTCTTGGAGTTTATCCTATGTCGTCAGCCCATGCCCAGAAGAATGAATTTTATGCCTTCCTATGTCTTTAAACTGAGTCTGAGAAGGGAGAGGAGAAGTTCTGGTTTTCTCCTCTGAATTCGTCTCAAACCGGGACAATTGGTGATCTTAAAGGTCTCTTCCAACCTAAACAATTCTATTCTATGACACGATCCTCTATCCAATTCCGAGTTTCCTCACAAACCTCTCTGAAAACATCACTGGCTCCTGTGCCCTTAATCTCCATCCTGGAGACCAGCCTGTTCCCCAGGCAGCTGACTTTCACTCCAAGCCCATATATACACCTCCTCCTGACCCCACCACACGGCCAGGGGCTTCCTTCTCATTCCCAACCCACCTCAGACCAGGCGCCTGTCCTCCACTGTGCCGGGCAGGGCAGGCGGCTGCAGGGGCGGCGCGTCTCTGGCCGCTGTCCAGGGCAGTATTTGGTGTGCAGGGTTCGGTTGGTACCATCTTGGAGACGCTGCACACACTGCACTGCCCGCGCCTGCACCCCCAGCTTGCCGCAGGACCTGCTGCAGGCACCCCACTCCTCGGCCACCCACCTGTGAGGGGCAAGATGGACATGGAGAAAGCGTTAGTGGCGATGGTCGCATTGAGATGAGGCCCAAAATAACCCATATAGAGGAGATGGGAGCACCTTGGGCCGGCCAGGGATGACTTACGTTGGCTGGGAGCACTCCTGGAGGTTACAACGTCGCCGGATCGGCTTTGGCTTCTTGCCGTTGTCACAGAAGTTTCTGTGCACCATCCGGTTGTCGCTTTTCCGCCGGCAGCCGTACTTAGTGTACTGGATGCCTGGGGTGGTGAGGAACACACAGAGAATGGGCAGTGAGGCAGTGGAAGTTCCACCAGATCCCGGCCTGGTCCCTCTCCTGCATCCCTGCCAGGATGTGTAGGACCCAAGCAGTGCTTCACCCAGGCTTGCAGAGGATCTTCGTGTGGGTGCCAGGCCCCTCCAGCCTCCTGGGGTCACCCAGGGGGTCTCCAGATCGGGGAATAAAAAAAAACAAAACAAACCAGCAAGACATCACAAGCTTTGATACGGAGTCAGAGTATGGGTTAGGTTGGAATGGACCTTTGAAGGTCATCTAGTGCAACCGCCCTGCAGGGAGCAGGGACATCAGATCCCACTGGCCATACAGCGGCAAAGATTTCATTAGCAAACACCCCCAGGCACACGTGCTTCCTCCCAGAGGGAAAAATCCAGTGCTAACTCCAGAAGCTTCCATATGCTGCCTGCTCTCTACCACAGCACCTCCTGAGGTGTCCACACCTATTTGCATGCAAGCGTTAGGAGCTGTCATCTGCAAGATCACTACTCCTTGGCTCAAACTGAGCTAAAAACAGACACCAAAATAAAAAGCTTGGAGTAGGTACATGGATAGACAAGGTTATGCCTAAAGTGCTCATCTAAATTGCTCAATAATAATGGTTTTTAACACTCATATGCCCCCCTGTGGTAGATCCCCCAAATTAGAGGTGCAAAGAACACGGGTATGGGTGTGGAGAAGAAAGCCAGGCCTCCAGGCAGTGCCAGGTCTAGGTCTAAAGCCTTGTCATGGGTGACCTTGGGGAGAAACACTTGAAAACAGCATTGGCTTGTTTCCGAGTCAGAGATGTCTCAAAGGGCTCTACAGAACACGGCCTCAAGGCGCACCTGGGGAGGTTTAGGTTGGACATGAGGAAAAATGTCTTCCCCAAAAGGGTTGTCCAGGCCTGGCCCAGGCTGCTCAGGGCACGGGTGAAGTCCCCATCCCTGGAGAGGTTTAAAGTCGTCGAGATGTGGAGCTGAGAGACATGGGTTAGTGGTGCCCTGGCAGTGCTGGGTTAACAGTTGGACTCGATAATCTTAAAGGTCTTTTCCAACCACAACAATTCTATGATTCTAACATACCCAAGCATCCTCTCAGGCACGCGCTGTTGAAAGAAAAGCTACCTCCTCCACACGCCTTGGAGCACTGAGACCAGCTCTTGAGGGCCCACTCATAGGAATCCATCTCCTCAAGCAGGACGTTGTTGTTTCCGATCATAGGCAGCAGGTCTTCATGGATAATATATCGGTACATCAGGCTGCTCCTCACCTCCTCCTCCTGAGGGATAACCTGCAGGTAGAGAGAGGACAATCAGAGAGTGGATAGGAGAGGAAGGAGTGATGCTATGGGAGAGGAAAGGGAAGAGGAGGCCTTCAAAGAAGAAAGAATTGAACAATGACCACATGACATGGTACACACAAGAGCAGCAAAAAGAAACCCCATTACTACCTCCAACATGACTAGGTGCGCTCTGAAAAGAAGTACGTTCCTAAAGGAACGTGGAGAAAAAAGCTGCCCAAACATCCCAACTCCAGTTTTGGGTCATGTGTCCCTGTCCTCTCCTCTGACCTGCAGGACCACACTCTACACTCAAAGTCAGCACCAGCCATGGAGATGGACAGGACTGCAGACCTCCCTGAGTGCCCAGCGAACCTAATCCCTAACTCCTCTAGATTCTTGCTTAAAGTCCTCCTATCACCTCCTCAGACCACCTTCCCTCTCTGTACTGCTGAGTGATGGTCATCTCCAGCACTCCCAGAGGACGTGTCAGCCAGGCTTACCAGAACACTGATGGCTTCATGCAGAGGACCACTGGTTTTCAGGCTCTCCTTGCCATGTTCAACAGTGTATTCCCACTCCAAGCCCATCTCAATGAACACTTGGCTTTTGGCTTCTTTGCCCCTGGCATTAAGGATGAAGTTACCGGTGGCTTGGTTCTTCACAGCTGGAGGAGAAAGGAGGTATTTCAACATCATTTCCTCTGGTCACTGCCTTTGAAGGTCTGGAATGACCCAAGTAAGACCATTTGGGCAGGAATTGTCAGAACAGGACCAAGAAAGAGGTAGTGGGCAAAGGGAGAGGCGATCCCACATACTCACCGATGCTGTGGGATGCCGGCTCCATCTCTTCTATCTGAAGGTGCCTCGCCCCAGCTGGAATATCAAACATCTTCAAAATACCTTCGGAAAAGGAGGAAGGATGGAGGGAGAAGAAAGAGCAAGTTTGCTCCAACTGGATACGCACTTGCTCACACTCACATGTGAATCATAGAATCAGAGAATGGTTTGGGTTGGAAGAGATCTTTAAAGCTCATCTAGCCCCTGCAGGGAGCGGGAACATCTTCAACTAGAGCACACTGCCACAACAGGTCCTGCTATAAAGTCTGTTCCCATCTTTCTGACAGGACCCTTGAAGTCCTGAAAGGCCACCAGAAGGTCTCCTGGGAGCCTTCTCCAGGCTGAACAAGCCCAGCTCTCCCAGCCTGGCCTCTCAGCAGAGGGTTCCAGCACTCCCAGCATTGCTGTGGCCCTCCTCCAATTGACCCTGACTGAATTTGCTCCAAACCCACCCAGCCAACTCACCTGGCTGCTTGGGGGTCTTGGCCAGCGTGCCCTTCACTGTCCGGCAGTGAGAATTGTCCCCCCCGCAGACCCCACACTTGTCATCCTGCTTCAGGGAGCCCACCTCCTTGTCACAGCCGACGTGCTGTCACCCATGGGGAAGAGAAGACAAGCACAGGGTTACATCCCTGCAGCCCATCCCATCGCTCTGACATCCCCTCAGCCCTTTGCTGTACACAGGGTGGGTCCCGGGCTAGAACACGTGTGGCGGGTCAAGAGGATCACAGAATCAGACTGGTTGGGGTGGGAAGGGACCTTTCAAGGCCATCTCGTCCAAGCCCCCTGCAGGGAGCAGGGACAGCTGCAGCTAGAGCAGCTTGCTCAGAGCCCCAGCCAGCCTCCTCCGGAGTGGTTGCAGGGATGGGGCAGCGACCACCTTCCTGGGCGACCTGGGCCAGATGTCTCACCACTCGCAGTGTAAAGAATTTCCTCCTTCTCTACAGTCTAAATCTCCCTCATGCAGTTTTAGAAAAAAACCCTTGTCCTGTCCCAACAGACTCTGCTCAAAAATTCATCCCCATGTTTCTGACAGGCCCGTTGAAGTACTGAAAGGCCACAAGAAGGTCTCCCCAGAGAGATGTACAAGCTCTCTCCTGGACAGGCAAAGGTCAGGGACATTCGCACAGGGGCCATCAGCTCCTCACCACGCACTCTCCCCTGACGCAGACGCTGTAGGGGTCTCGGTAGCTGCACCGGGTACCGTCATGAACAACCTGGTTCATGAAGACCACGTCCCCCGTTCCCTCGGACTGGCAGATCAGCTCACACTTCTGAGCATCTACAGCAAAATAAACAGGGGAAAAAAAGAAGGGTTTGTTGAAATACATGGAGGTGACTGAAGATAAAAAACAATCTCAGCTTGTAGCCAGATTTCCAAAGATCGGGCCATTCATGTGCCTTATTCAGCCATGTCTGTTTGCTGCTCAAGAGCCTGAAATTTTGCCCAGCACGCTTGGGAAATTAAAAGAAGACAACAGGACGGGACACACAACATAACCCTGCAAGGTCAGACAATTGGCTGCGTCCATGAGGAACACCAAGCCAGGAGCTGGCTCCCAGCCCAGCCCGGAGCGGCACGCTTCCCAGTGCAGCTCCAGGAGTGAGCAGGCAGGGCCATCACCCCACTATCTCCAGGGAAAACAAGGCCGCAGTGCGCCAAAGCACACAGAGAGGGGAAATAAAACTTGAAAGTAGTGCAAATAGATTTATCTCTGGCTACCATTATGAGAATCATAAAATTGTTTTGATTGGAAGAGACTTCTAAGGTCATCAAGACCAACGGTTAACCCAGCACTGTCAGGGCACCACTAACCCATGTCCCTCAGCACGACATCTCCAAGGCTTTGAAACCCTTCCAGGGATGCAGACTCCACCACTGCCCTGGGAAGCCTCAGCCACACCTGGACGATCCTTTCAGGGAAGACTTTGTTCCTCCTGTCCAACCTAAACCTCCCCTGGCACAACTTGAGGTTGGTTTCTCTTGTTCCTTGGGGAAAGAGACCAACCTAACCTGGTTCCAAACTCCTGTCAGGGAGCTGTCAAGAGCAAGGTCTCCCCTGAGCCTCCTTTTTTCCAGGCTCAACAAGTCCAGTTCCCTCAGCCATTCCTCACCAGACCTGTGCTCTAGACCCCTACCCAGCTCCGTTGCCCTTCTCTGGTCACACTCCAGCCCCTCCATGTCCTTCTCAGAGTGAGTGGCCCAAAATTGAACCCAGGATTTGAGGAGTGGTCTCCCCAGTGCCCAGTCCAGGGGGACGATCCCTGCCCTAGTCCTGCTGGCCACACCAGTGCTGATCCAAGCCAGGATGCTGGTGGCCTTCTTGGCCACCAAGGCACTTATGGTTCTCTTGTTTTACCAGCACAATTTCAATACGAGCTGATCTTCTCAGCTCACCTCTGCTGTGATGTGGGACAGTGGGAAGCGGAGCAACACCTGTGTTTCTCTACCTGACACCAGAGAGCAAGGACAAGAGATGGACTTTAAAAACTTGGCTGCTTGATGCTGACTTATTGCACTCTAGCTTTCACCTCAGGAGCTTTCCCCAACCCAACCGCTGTGCTACTGGCACAGTTTCCATCCCACAACAATGCCCACAAGTGCAACCTCCTTCGGGAGAGAAGGTAATAGGGTTACTGCTCCTTTGGTAGGACCTGCCACTGCTCACCATCGTGATGCTCGTACGGAAGCCAGGCGTGTTTGCTGTTCTGGTGGGTGTAGTAGGAGTTGCGCTTGGAGCACTGCTGGGCACGGAAATCCTGGTAGGGCCCCGGGCACTCCTCAGCATTGCACACTTGATACTCGTAGGTGGATCCCAGACAGGGACGGCCACCATACGCCGGGCTGGAAAAAAAAACAAACAGGGAAGGTTAAAAAAGCTTTGGAGGGTGGAGGATGCTGTCCAAACGCAACCAACCGCATGGCTCAGATCATGCAGATGTCCCCATCCCCACCAACTGAAAGCACAAGGGGAAGAGTCAGGAACCTCTGGCTCTCAGCCCCTTCCAGTTTTCCCCCTCCCCACAACTCAAAGGAGGGAGGCGGAGGCCAAACGTACAGCGGGTTGTCACAGCTCCGGCTGCGCGAGCGCACGCCTCCCCCGCACGTCCTGGAGCATGAGCCAAACTTGGACCAGGAGCTCCAGCTGCCGTCCTGGCTGTATGGCTGCTCCGATGTCTTCCAGATGCAGTGACCCTTGAAGCACCACTGGAAAGGAGGAGAAAGAGGGGTGAGATCCATGCCTGCTTCTTCCAAAGCGCTCGGCACCAGCAAAGCGAACCCTCCTGCACCCACAGCTTGCATGGCATGGGAGGAAGGTGTTCTTTATCATGTCCTTGGGCCTGTTCCTCCCACAGGGAGCAGGACCAGGGCATGGGAAGGATATGCCTGAGGGCATCATGAAGAGGCAGAGCTGCCCTCCAGGCTGTTTTGGGAGTGAGGAAGCTGCATCATTTCTTAAAATCACAGACTGGTTTGGGTTGGGAGGGATCTTTCAAGGCCCTTGCAGGGAGCAGGAACAGCTGCAACTAGAGCAGGTTGCTCAGAGCCCTGGCCAACCTCCCCCGGAATGGTTCCAGGGATGGGGCAGCAACCACCTCTCAGGGAAACCTGGGTCAGCGTCTCACCACCACCCCCAGTGTAAAAAATGTCTTTTCTCTCTCTATTCTAAATCTGCCCTCTTTTAGACCCATCATCTCTTGTCCTGTCACAACAGGCTCTGCTAAAAAGTCTGTCCCCAACTTTCTGATAGGTCATACTCTTCCTAATGCACCCCAGGACACCATTGACCTCCTTGACCACCAGAGCACACTCCTGGCTCAGGGTTAACCTGTTCTCCACCAGGACTCCCAGGTCCTTCTTCATGGAGCTGCTTTCCAGCAGGTCAACCCATCACCTGTACTGGTGCATAGGGTTATTCCTCCCTTCTTACACTGCTCTTGTTGAACTTCATGAGGTTGCCCTTTGCTCAATTCTCCAGCCTGTCCAGGTCTCACTGCTGTCAGGTGAATAGGTGTTGGATACTTTACAGCCAGCCATTCTCCAGCAAAGAACTACCAAAAACCTACATGAGTCAGCAGCTTTTCCAACACATTCACAATTTCAGCCTGTGTCAACAGGCATGCTAAGACAGCCTAAAGTAAAAGACTGATGACATCACGGGGTTGCATGTGCAATGATGATCGCCCTGTTGCCAGGTCCCACACCAAGCCCTGCTCCTCTGCAGAAGCAGGCAGATCAGAAGAAAAACAAAGTCCTTATCTGAGCACAAACTGGGGAAAACAAGGAGCAACGCCAGCTAAAAACTGGGCACCCACCACCCGCTGCCCTCGAGGGTGTCCCTGTCCCCTCCCAAAGAAGGGACAAACTGGAGAAGCCCCTACCTTGCCCGGGGAGCACTCGGTCCCATCCAAGGGTGGTCCCTTCTTGGTCTTGCAGAAGTAGGGGTTGTCCGGGTGGCTGCACCATAGCTGCTTGCAGGGGTCGAAAGTGCGGAACTGGGGAGCACAGAGATGCTGGGCTGGGATGGGGAGTCCTGACACCCCTCCTCACCCTGGCAGGGCCCACCTGGGGATCCCGAGGTGGTGGTGGGGACACACAACACAGCCATGCACTCCCGAACTCACCGCTGTGCACGTTTTGTAGCCCACACCGAAGTCGAAGCGGCACTGCTCGTCCATGGAGTAGTTAATACCCGGCAGCTCAGGTAAGGTGGGCCACTGATGCTCAAAGGGGTCATCCAGAAGGCAGTCATAGGAGCTGTAGAGGTGAAGCAGGGTCAGGGATGGAGGATTTCCCTCCTTCACCCCTTCCCTTACCTCCAGCCCTCTCCCCAAATTCAGATATTGAGGAATCAGAATACTCTTGGTGCTGATGCCCACTACCCACCACTGGAAAAATGGCGTTTCCAGCAAAGACCAACCATGTGGCATCCCCCAGAGACTGCAGCTCCCCAGGACATTTTGGCACTAGTGGGTACCACCACCACTACCTGCATTCCTCTTACTCCTCTTGGCCCCAACACTCCAACATCTTTTCATTTATGTGGTGCAAAACATTTTAAAAGGGACACTGCACAAGCTGCCCAAAGCAAGCGTCAAAAGTCTTTGAGATCTGGATCTGGGCTCCACCAGCAACAGAGCTTCTGCAAACTATTGCTCTGTGGACATCCTATTCGTAGACATGACACTTCAGGACATGGTTTAGTGGCCAGGACAATGTTGGGTGGATGGTTGGACTTGATGATCTTAGAGGTCTTTTCTAACCTTAATAATTCTAGAATTCTATGATCTCTGGCTTTTATGAGGTATCTATTTGCCTCCAGCCTCTGCAGCCCAAAACCGATTCAGACTCATGCAAGGAACCAAAACTGGGAGTAGAAGAAAAAGGGAAAATAATCTTCCAAAGACCATGGGGTTTTTTTAGCTCTGGCCACAACACACAATCCCAACTGGGACTGTCCACTGCGTGCTCCATTCAGGAGCTGCCGGATACAGAAGTGTCATGTATCATCTGAAGAGAGAACACCCCCATCCTGGTTAAAATTGACTTACTGGATGTAGCGGTTGAGCTCCTGCTTGCTGCAGCGGGACCAGTGGTATCGGTGGAAGGCCGCCTGGACCAGTGGTGCCATGATACTCCCCATGCTGGTCTCATCAGCACAGCGGTTGCCCTGGCCATCGTGCTCCATGCCTAACCTGGTGGGAAAAGCCAGTGTAAAGTCGGGTTCCTAGGGAATTTACAGAAGCTGCAGCAGTACCAATGCTTGCCCCGGCAGAAAGTCCCTTTTGCAATGAAAGGGGCACCACCACTTGTCCTCCCAGTGAAGCGGATGGCAAGCTCCACCCCTGTGACTTAGAATCACAGACTGGTTTGGGTTTCGGGAAGGGACCTTTCAAGGCCATCTAGTCCAGCTCCCCTGCAGGGAGCAGGGACAATTGCAACTAGAGCAGGTTGCTCAGAGCCCTGACCAACCTTCCCTGGAATGGTTTAAGGGATGGGGCAGCAACCACCTCTCTGGGCAACCTGGGCCAGGGTCTCACCACGCACAGGGTCAAAAATGTCTTCCTTCTCTCCAGTCTAAATCTTGCTCTTTTACTTTACAACCATGCCCCCGTGTCCTGTCCCAACAGGCCCTGTTAAAAAGCCTGTGCCCATCTTTTTGACAGGCCCCTTGTAGTACTTGAAGCGCCACCAGAAGCTCTCCCTGGACTTACACGTGGCCAGTCTCGTGGGCAACGACAAATGCTGAGGAGAAGCCATCTTCATGGTTGAGAGTGCAGCTGCGGAGCGGGTGGCACATCCCTGTCACCGGCGCGTAGCCTGGGGCAGGAGACAAGACAAGGAGAGAGGAAGAGAGGAGAGAGAAAACCTTTGAGAGAGAGGAGGTGGAGAAACGAAAAATTAAAATACACCAAACCCACAATCTGGCTTCAACAGGAGGAGAAAACAAAGAGGAAGGCACTGAAGCTGCCCAGGTCACTTGGATGGCAGCCCAAGGACCTTCTCACCAGTATGACCATCCTGGCTGCCAGGGCCAAAAGCAGGGCTGAAGTTATGCTGAGGTTCACCAGCACCTCTCTGCCCTTGAGCCGAAGCACCCAGGCTGGTGAGGGCAGCAAAGGGACCCATGGGTGCTTTATTGGTATGGGTGACACCACCTCCCAGCCAAAAAACAGCATCCTCAACATTCTTCTTTTTTAAATAAAGGAAGAGTATGAACGAAAAGCATGAGATGTCTTCAAGACCCCCACCAAAAATCCAGCCTTGCTCACCACAGGATATGGGGAGGGGGAGGCCCTGTCATGGACCCACACATGCAGCCACCCCAGCCCCCTGGCATGGGGTGGCATGCCCCCTGCCAAACAGAGCCAGGGAGGACCATGCACCTCCCCAGCCCTCAACCAGTGCAGTGCAGTGAAGCAGCTGTGGGCAGGGGACATCTTCTCCCCACCCACTCACTGAGGTGTCACCTCCATTTGGGTTTATTTCCATTTTTATTTTTTCCCCCTCACGTAATCTCTGTCCAGTTCCATTAATTCCTTGGCACCTTCTAGAAGTTATTTTCCAATTTATTTTTTTGAAAGACTGACCCTTTTTTGGTATCAAGGGCAAGGAAGTGAGTGACTTATAGGTCCCAAGAGACAAAAGCAAGGCAGGACCATGCTGGATATCTCTGCCCTGGGGATAGGGATGCATGGAGAGGTGTGACCACCACAGAGCCCATCTCCCACCATCATCGTGGTTCTCCACACCAAGCCAGCACCAGGTGTAGACGTGGTGCTGAGGGACATCGTTTAGTGGTGCCCTGGCAGTGCTGGGTTAATGGTTGGACTCGATGATCTGAAAGGTCTCTTCCAACCAAAACAATTCTGATTCTAAGGGATGAGCTGCTGCTGGATGCCCATCGCCTCAGGTATAAGGCAAACCCCAGGGGGAGCGGGGGGAGCGTTTCCCTCGGTATTTCCATTTATCAGTGGCTGAGCAGAGGTTTTCCAGGATGTCCACCTGCATTGGAACTTCTAAAGGAAACTTCTCCCGTCATAAAAATCCCATTTTACAAAACGAGCCCAAATATGAACCTTTGAAGGTCTGACTCGCACAGTGCTTTGCGGGAAGCGATGGATGTGGTTTTGCCTGTGCTCCAAGTGAAAGAGGTCGAGTGAATCCAAGTTGTTGAGCAAAATGTCCAAGATTAAACAAACACCTGCTTCTCATCACACACAGAGCGAGTTCACTTCTGCCTGCAAAGCACCACGTGACCTCAGAACAACCACCGCCGTGACAAGGATCTTCTCAAAGTAGCCTCAAGAAATACGCTCAAGGTTCTATTTACTAGGGGAAGCATTTGGTTTTCATCTTCCCCAAGTTGGAGACTTATTCCAACCAACAAATAAATCAAAGCACCTTAAGAAAGAGAGCGGAGAAATGATGTGCTCAACAGATGCCGCTGTCAGAAGGAAAGCAAAAGGCCACAGGCCAAACTAAGAGCTTGAGAAAACCAGAGAATTGGTTTCACCAACGCCACAAGAGGGTGACAGGACTATTGCTATCGCTCTTCCCGACCTCCTCTTTGGCCCAGGGTTTACTCAATGCTCTCACATCCAAGCCCTCAGAGGTCTAAGAAACCAAGCCATGTAAAACCAGGTTTTAAAGGTCCTTCAGAGGACAGAAAGGACTGACTGGCCCTGTGAAGCTCCCTGTGACATTCCAGCTACTTGATGCTATTTTTCAACTCTTGAAGGCACGTTGAGATGAGGGGAGGCTTGGTGTGTGAAACCAAAGTAAGGGCAGAATGAATAAAGATTACTTTTTTTTTTTCATCTGTTTAGGTTGATGCTCTGAATTAATTTTTCTTCTACTTCACGTTGAAAAAAAAACAACAATTTTTACAACCTTTTTCTGGACCTCGCTGGCCAAGAAACAGACTGGGTTTGCAAGAAATCCTCTCCCCTCGCTGGCTTTCCCCCAGCAAACTGCACATACCTGCTTGAGATAAATACAGTACCTTGCATACCTGCGGGACCAAAATCTTGCCTGGTGAGGAACACAGCATGGTCGTGGTACTCGGCGTGCTCTGGGTCAGAGCGCTGCTGCGAGTGAGCCCAGCGGCAGACCTGCTCCAAGCTCCGAGATGGGTTCCCTCGCTCAATCAGGCTGACTGACTGGGTAAAGAATTAAAAAAAAAACAAACCAAGAAATAAAGAAATAAAAAGTGGAGGAAAAGGAACCTGCCAAGAGTTTGGGGGCTGAAAAAACATATCAATCAATCTTATCAATGTTTATCAATATCTAAAGGGTGGGGAGCAAGAGGATGAGGCCAGACTCTTCTCAGCAGCGCCTATCGACAGGACAAGGGGCAATGGGCACAAACTGGAACTCAGGAGGTTCCATCTGAATAGGAGGAAAAAATTCCTGGCTGTGAGGGTGTTGGAGCCTGGTCCAGGCTGCCCAGAGAGGTCGCAGAGTCTCCTCCTCTGGAGAGATTCCAAACCCACCTGGACACTGCAATGCTGGGCCCCCTGCTCTGGGTGACCCTGCAGGAGCAGGGGGGTGGCACCAGATGATCTCCAGAGGTCCCTTCCAACCCCTGCCATTCTGTGACTCCTAAGCAGTGCTTCTCCATCATGAGAAGCAAAAACATCCCACTTTATATCAGCTTCACATGGATCCCAGCTCCTGCATGGGCTCTTTGTCAAGATATTGATGGTCAGCAATGATCAGCAGCTTCCCCATAAAACCTGACCCACAGAAACCAAAACCACAGGAAGAAACAGGTAGAGGTGTCCAGGGTTGGTTTATAGCAGCCATTTTGTCCTTCATCTCTTCTTTTTTTTTCATTCAAGATCAGCATTTTGCAAAACGATGCTCTCTAAAATAAATGATGGTCTACAAAATAAATGATACTCTACAAAATAAATGACATTCCTGAGAGCAGGTACCTACTGACCCACAGCGGTGGGAAGGAAGGTTGGAAATACTGCCCTTCCCCTGGCCCTTACGTGGAAGCCACAGAGTTTCCACCCTACAAAGTGCAAGATGGGAGCCAAGAAGCTGCAGGAGGACTCGCTCAGGACGCATCAGACCTAAAGAGGAGTTAGATGAGCTCTCACCTGGATGCAAACATCTGCTCATCCCTGGGTTTCTAGGAGACATTCTGAAGGCCAAGCAGATTTGTGTAGCCAAGCTGTTGGGTTTTTTCCCAAGATCTAATGGTGCTTATTTGTGGACCACCCACAGAAACACGATCATGTTAAGTCATTACTACCCTTGTTTCCTGTAGGATAGGGACTTGTCACTAAAAGCCTAGCAAATCATGTAATTTTAAAGAAAATCTTCTCGCCCCTGCGCTCAAACAAGCCTTCGAAAATAAATGCAACCTGAGAAACCACCTGAAACCTACCTGTGTTTTTTCCGTCCGTGCTCAAGCCACCTGAGAGCTGAAGGACAGTTAGCGAAGCCTTCCAGGGCTGTTGAGTCACAGCTAGGACTCAGGAGATCCAAGTCTTGGCTTCTCCTTGCTAACATCCATCTTCTGCCACCTTTGTCCCACCACCTACTGCTAGAGCACCTATCCTAGAGTTTCTGAGGAAGCCTCTCATAGTTTTTTCCCCACAGCCCAGAGGAAGCAGATAAATACTGACCACAGTCACCTGTCAACCTCCTCAGGGACCTCTCTTGGCTCTGGGGCTCTCCAAACCTTCAGGCTCCAGAAATCAACTGGATGAGGGTTCAAATTCACCCCTTCTCAGCATAGTTGTCACCTGGGCTTTGACAGCTGACCTGGGTGATGTTTTTCCAAGCCAGGGCTTACCTAAGCACTACATATTATGGTGATGAGACACCCTTGGCAACCTTGGGAGAAGCAGTACCTGCCTGCTGAGTTTATACTGCATTTTGACAGCCCTCTTTCCACCCTGAATGGCATCTCCTCCATGCCCAAGTCTGAGCACTGTATTTACCTGGCGGTAGCCCACCATGATCATCCTGACCAGCACGATGTTGATGTGAACGCCCAAGGACTCGTCATGATAAATTTCATCCACCTGAAGAAGGGAGGGAAATAAAACAGCGAAGAAGTTGAGATCATCCCAGCTCTCAAACCTTTCTTGTCCCTCATGCTCCCGTCTTCAACATCCTACTCCACCTTCCAAGACCAGGTGCAAAGATCTCATCTCCCTCCTCCCATTCTCAGCTTTTTATATATATATATTTTTTTTCCCCTGAGTAAAAACCATAAAGTCAAAAAGCCAAGCTGGAATAAGCCAAATTTCTCCAGGATAGGTGGATCAGCTAGTTCATGACATCACTAGTCTCATCAAGAGAGCAGAGGAGGGCTGCGCTTCCCACGGGGTTGTCTCCACCACCACTGCACTGCCCCCTTCAGAGTACGAATTCCTCAGATGGAAGAGAACGCTTCAAGCTCCAGCATCCTTGCATTTGGTGGGGAAAAAAAAAAAAAAAGGCTTTTTGGGGAGAGGTGAGTGATCGTATGGAAGCAAAGGGATGTCTCAGTTACATCAGTGAGTCATATTTGACCTATCACTTCAGAAACCTCAGGAGAAGACAACACAATGAAAAGAACAGTGTGGGCTTGTGAGTCATTAACGTATCTATCAACATCAGCTCTTCAAAATGACTTTGCAGAGGAAATAATGAGCTGTAATCTCTTCCTTCTACATTTCTAGGATGAATAAACAAATTCTGCTCCAAAGGGCTACCAAGAGAAGGAGACATCCAGATGAGAAAGGTCTCTGTGAGCTGGGACAGCCGGCTACTGAGAGGGCAACCATAAACCCATGCAAGAGCAGGAGATCCTGCACCAGCCTTCACCCATCTACAAAGCACATGTTAAAGTACAGCCCAGGGGAAAAAAAAACAAAAAAGGTTATTTTTAGAGAACAGGACTTCCTTATTGCCCAAAAGTCTCCAAAACTGAACACTGCTGCCAATGGAGGTTCACTGCACAAGTCCATTTAAAACCAATTTTTAACATAGTCTGTTCGAAATAACCACTTGGACCTTTTTTAAACCCAAAGACCCAGCGTTGACCCAAACACCCAGGGAAGGTATTTCCCCAGGACAAGTCATACTCCCGCAGAGTGGCTCCGAGCTTTACAGAAAGAGCCTGCCGTGTCCTGAATGCAGCAAAACTGATAAAAAAAAAAAATTTAAAATCATTAAATAAATCACCAGGCCATCCGCATTCATGCATGCCTTGGTCTGTAAGCCCTGCAGGGTCATTGCTCTGTCAGCGTGGTCAGGGTAATACTGCACCAGGACCTTTTCGAGGCATTTTGTAAAAATAATGAGGATACAGTGGATTTCTTCTGATGCTAACTCTTATTTTTGGGGCTCAGTCCCGGGCTTGGGGATGGAGGAGGCTTAGGCACCCTGGAGAGAACGTCAGCGGATCTGCAAAGTCCCACATCAGGAGTTTGACCCTTTACAAAACTATTCCAGCCTTAACATGTGTCATATGAGGGGGAGAAATGAGGGGGGAGAGAGAAATGCAAAATTTACTATGGTCCTGAAGAGCCATTGAGCTGGTCCTGAGGAGCAAGGGGGAAAAACACGGCCATTCCCTTTGCTTTCCCAAATCTTTATGGATTTTCCTTCACCACCAGCATCGATCAGGAGCTGGGGCACCATTAAGCCTCCGTGTCCGTCAGCACCTCTGCATCACGCAGTGGCACTCTCCTGCTTGCTCCCTGCTCCTCCATCCATTGGGATGAAGCATATTCCTGCCTTAGGGGTCTCTCCACCAGCCAGAGCTCCTGGTCAAGCCACTGCCTGACCCTGCGATGACCTGGAGCACCCAAGAGAGCTTTGCTCCGTGCCAGCTGACCTACCTCGTGATGTCCCTTGGCAACAACTCTTCTCACCAGCAGTGCCTCCAAACAGTCCCTAGGTCTGAGAGGAGCTCCCTGCCCCAAACCATGCACCCCTAAGGCAATATTACCTTCCCTGGGAGGATAAAAAACTGGGAAGCAGAAATACTTTGGACAACTAAACTCACCAACACCCTCCCAGCCCTACATGTCCTTCCTCACTAGAGAAGCGGCTACAGAACCATGAGCAGCTGGAAAAGGGGTCAGGAAGGGACAAAATCAGAAGCTGATTTACTCCAAGCATAGGATTTCATCTCCTACATATTCTTTTGAAAGTTAAATCTCATCCTCCCCCAGATAGTGGGGATGAGGGACTCCTCCAGCCTCTGAGCCAAAGGGTTAACTCCAAAGCCCAGCCTCTGTTTTTTTTTTAGGGGAGGGTGAGGTGGGGATCTGTACCCAACAGAATCCAGCTCAGCAGTGACCTTTACGGTTCATTCAGACAGCAGATGTGGAACTAGACTGCCCAAGGCTACCGACTACCCTGAATAGCCAGATAGAAAAAAAGAAACGGATCGAGAGAAAAAAAAAAACAAAAAAAAAAAACAAAGGGCTCGGCGCTTGCTGCTGTGGTGGCAAAGACCCCATGGTCTCCAAGTTTTGGGGGGAATCAGCAGGGCCGGCACCCCTCCACTCCAGTAACTGTGGAAGAAGCAGTGGGGATGGAGATGGGGGCAGGGGGGAGCCTGCTTCCTATCAGCCCACCCTGGAGCTGGATCAATCAGCAGAGGGTATGGAAATTGGCCCAGAGAGCAGTTTGCAGGCTTGGCACAACCGCCCCTGCCCTCTGCAGATGCCATTAAGTGAGTCAATGCCTTCAGAAAAACACACCACAACCCTCCCACACCCAAAAACTACCTGGTCAGCAAAGGGCTCTGGTCAAGGGACCCACCTCCCTGAAGACAGATGAGGTAAAGATCTTCTTACCCCTCTCATCTATGTGGTTAAATGCCCAGCCTATTTAATCCTGTCACCTGGCAAGAAATGCTCTCCTATTTCATTTAGAAATTACTTTTTTTTTTTTTCCCCATTTAAACCAGAGCTAAGGCTAACTGGGCATTTAGGGCAAACCAGTAAGAACAACTGGGAGCAAGCAGAGCACGGCTGCCTACCTAAAATCCCTGCAAGGCTCTGGCCAGCCCCGAGTCTGCAGCCCCAGACACCAGATCTCAACAGCAAACCACACTGGCAACGTCTAGACCTCGCCGTTCTTCAGGGAAGGAAAACAAAGAGAGACACGAGAAGAATTTGCCAAACCAGCAGAATAGCTGACATTTCAAAAACCCCAGCTCGCTTAACTCAGAACAGCCAAGTCATCTTTAAGCTCCCTTTTTTTTATTCCCTTGCTCCATTTTCACACTGACGGGTTCACCCCAAGCCTGCTGTATTTTTTGGGGGGAGGAGAGAGGGGGGGGCTGGAGGGGATAGAAAAAGAGGCACAAATCCTGTCGACCACATTACTGAGCTCGCTACAGGCACAGGGGGATGTGTATCACCTTCTGCAAGGGTCGCCCCACGTTACCCACATTTTCAGGAGGAGAGCAGGACTCTTGATGTTATCGCAGCTCTCCAGGCAACAGGCTGCGTTGTCCCAAAAACACAGCAACAAACGTGCGGAGTCTACACAGGGGGTAAGAAAAAAACGTGTCCAGGTGTAAGAGACAGCAGAGGGATTTTTTGCTATTATTAATCAGCAAGGAGATGGCTCATGAACCACCAAAATAAAACCAATCTGTACTCCAAAAGGACTAAAATCTGATCATTTTTTTAAACTAGCCTCCCTCTTGAAATGACACCAAGCTCAGCAAATCTTGAGCAATCCATGGTCTCATCTTGGCTTTTCAGGTAAACCCAGTTCAAAATTAAAGCTGGAGGTTTGATTTTTTTTTTTTTTCCTCTAGCCTTCTCTTCCGCAGGGTCTCACTCTTTGTCACTCAGGAACAATAATTCGGCTGATGTTCCAGAGGGGAGCTGGGCAAGTCCCAGCCTGGAGAGGGCTCTGACTCACGGGGTTTCCCTGGTAACTCGAAACAATGGGAAAACACCAAGTACCTTTGCATCCTTAAGCAAAGCATGGGTGAGATCCTGCCAAAATCCCAGCACACCAGTTGACACCAGTGCCAGGCTTAACGGAGCCCACAGCTTGGCTTGCCTCCTCCAGCCTTGAGAGCATCAAGGGAGAGTGCTGGGAAGATCAGAGGAGAAAACCGAGGAGCTCAACTGAATTGCCTGAGGTTGAAAAGCAAAACAGGACATAAAATATTTCCCCTCCTTACAGGGTGCTGGATCCCTTCCTGGTTCCCAGCCCTTGCACATAGTGGTCCCTCTGGATGAGGGACGCTCATTTTGCTTCACTAGCATTGCAATCCCTGCCATGGGCAGCAAGCAAGGTGGAGGAACAGCTTTCCCCAGCTGCTCCATCACCAAATAGTCATCTTGGGATGACAGGGAGGTTTTCCCAGGGTGGACGCAGTGATGCTTGGCTCAGAATTAGGAGATGTGCTTGGATGTGCCTTCTCCAAAGCACCCAGTGAGTGATGGCAAAGGCATTCACACAGAGTCATAGAATATTAGGGGTTGGAAAGGACCTCGAAAGATCATATAGTCCAATCCCCTGCCAGAGCAGGATCACCTAGATTAGATCACACAGAAACATGACCAGGTGGGTTTTGAATGTCTCCAGAGAAGGAGACATTTTGGAGCCATGCCTCCGATTTTTTGCACAGAGGCTGTCAAGGAACTCGAAACAAAGACGGTGGAGCTCACATCAAGCTTACTATCAACAGACTGCAAGGGAGAAAAAAAGGGGAAAGTGAGAATATACGGAAGCCAGGACGCATTTCCCAAGTCTGCGATCCATCCAGTGTCACTTGCTTCAACCCGACTCAAAATCCCGCCATAGGCTCCAAGCCAAGGAAGGAGCAGTGAGCTGGGAATGCAAGCTGAGAGCTGGTGGGGCCGGCAGCCTGCAGGGAAGCTCGTAAGTGCACAAAAGGTGCAGTCATCCTCATGTTAGCTTCCCAGGATGGACATAGAGCCGTTTGATGAAAAGCCTGGCAACCGCACCGCTGGCAATGAAATGAGGGTGGGTTTTTATAAAAGAAAAAAATTAAAGTTCTCCGTGACGAATTATTTATCATCGAGCTTCAGCTGACAGTGAGTTCCTAATAAAAGGGCTTGTGTCTCGGGGAGAGCCCCCAGACCCTACCTACAGCAGCGTTAAGCTAAGTGTGGGCAGGGATACATGTCCCATCACCCCCTTGGCACCCGACGGGGACTTCAGAAAAGGCCAGGAGAGTTTATGAGCCACTTCCAAGCTCACCACCTCCTTTCCTTGGGATATACCCTGCTAGGAAAACTCCAGGAAGTTTTCCCAGACAGCTCCCATGCAGCATCTCCCCGGCATCCTCCAGCTCAGCTCATTAAGTCCTTTCCTCGTTAGAGGGCTGGCTAAGCCTCTCCTCCTTCCCCTTGCCTCCAACTAATGGGATTAGTGTTCAGTTGTGTGGTCCCAGCACACTCCTCCCTGCCAGACCCTGGCACCCTCCTTTCTCTCCCTCTCCCCCTCTGCCATCCAGGCCAGAAAGCAGAGGTGGGTTGGTTTTTTTCTACTGAATCGGGTGTTTTAAGGCAATCCAAGCCAGTAAGGAAACGAGGCGCCGCCAAAGGAAGAGGAGGCGAACGGAGGTCATGGCAAAGCTGGAAAGAAAATGGACTGAAAAGCAGAAATAAAGAAGGGGAAGGGGGTGGGGGAAAAGTGGAGAGAAGGAAATAATACTCAGGGGAAGTACTTGTTGCGTGCATTATCCTGGGGTTTTTCCTCCCCCCCTTTTTATTGATGCTGCTGGTTTTATGCTTTTATTTAATTCATTAAAATCTCCAGCACTGCCTTCATTTGAATAGAGAGAGGTCCTCCCTTCTCCCAGCACAGCATCCCAGCACATTCACACCCTGAAAAGTCCTGCCCGCAGGGGTATAAACCATGAAATGCGCCTGAAAACCAACCTTTTCATTAGAGCTGACAAGCCCCAGGCGCTCAAACCATCCGTCCGCCCATCCTTCCCCAGATCAGAAAGGGAAAATAACATCATCTCCCACCCCCATAACGTGGGAAGAGCCCCAGGTCTTCTCCGGGGAAGCCACAGGGTTCCCCCCTTGCAGAAGGATTTAATAAGCAAAGGGGAGAAATTTTCAGGGAGAGGAATTGCTGCGAGCATCCCAGCACGGGCATCGTGATAACGCAGAAGAGAATTAAACATTGCCGTGAAGGCATTTGCCTTTTCAAAACCAAAACCTTCTCTATTTGAGATTGGCCACGTTACGTTTGGCCACCAATCCTGCAAATCCTCACGCCTTATGTTCATCATTTCCCATTTTGTTACCAGCCGGGGAACAATAACATTCAAAGAAACAAGTGAGCGATCAAAAAAGCAAAAGCACCTTTTATAGCTTGGTCATTTCTGAGCTGGTTGCACCTTTTGAACATTTTTCCACCGGCACTCCAAAGAGCACTTGAAATAAAAATAAATAAATACCAGGCGAGGATAAAGCACGGAAAACAAAACAAAAATCGGGACGGGGCGCAAAAGGGATCTTTGAACGCTGAGCCTGTTTGCAGACGTTCAGGTGCCGGCGGAGCAAAGCTTCTGCGAGCTGAAGAGCTGAATAAATATTGATCCTTCCACATCTCTCAGGACTTGGGGAATAGGTACGTTTTTATCTTCAAAAAAACAGGGCAAGAAAAGCAGTGTAGAGCACAGAGAGATGCAGAAGCAGGGCTGCTCTAAAGATGCTGTCAACTCCCTTTTCAAAGGCATCTGACTAACCCTCAAGGTGCGCAAGTTTTTCCAAGAAATGTGAAAAAAAAACCTGAAAAAAATGTATAAGAATCTTTCCCCATCAACAAATATTATTCAAAATAAATAATAAACTTCCTGATTACGAAGAACATATCATCACTCCAAACTAAATAATGAACGACCATTCTCCTTCCAAGCATTTGCTGAGATTTCGGCCACCAGGAGATGATGGTCTCGGCCAGGAGAAACAGAAGACGCTCTTGGACTGGATGATGGCAACCAATGAGTCGTTGGCCAGGAGAACGTGATGGAGCTGGTCATAAAAGCGCTCTGCTTTCCACCACTCCGATTGCCAGATCCAGCTGCTCTGCTGAAGGACCAGCCTTTCCTGCAGCACTTTTCCCGTCTAAATTTTTTTTTTCCAAGATAAGAGATTTGCAGCATCAAAAGAGTGGAAAACCAACGCAGGAGTGGAAGCCACGGCCCTGCCAAAAGTCAAGCCTTACTATGTTCATGAGGGTGAGGACGTAGTTCTGGACGTGCTCCTTCCCGTGGAAACGTACAACCGAGTCGTCCACGGCCAGCAAGACCTCGATGTTGTAGTTGTCCTTCCTGGCATGGCGTCTCTTGCGCTCTGCATCCCCTAGCCGCTCCGTCATCAGCTCCAAGGAGTTGGGGAGGTCGCCTACAGGCATGCCGGGCTCTGAGCAAGGCATGAGGGACAGAGAAAGAAAGAGCCATTGAGGTGACCCAATGCCACAGGGACGGTCCAAAAAAAAATAAGCAGAAATTAAGCACAACAGATAAATAGGATATTTAACTCCAGGGAAACCTTCTTGTGGCCTTTCAGTACTTAAAGAGGGACTATCAGAAAGATAGGGATGAGCTTTTCTGCAGTTCTATGATTAACTCCAACCAGGTCACTGCTCCAGCTTTCTCTACAGTGGAGAAATGGCTTTGAAGCAGGAGCACTAGCAGTAAAAGACACATTTATGCGCTGATGGTCCTCCGCTGTCCCACACAGTGGTGGTGGGACACCTGGGTAGGTGAGGAGGACACATGCAAAGCTGGGAGCTGCCCTATAAGAACAGACAGCTGCAGCCACAGCATCCTCCATCCTTCATCGCATCCTTCTCCCCATCACCCAGTAGTCCCTTTGAAGCTCACAACAGCAATTCCACCAGAAATGCGTTAGCTTGCTTAGTACAAGAGGAAATGGCCTCAGGTTGTGCCAGGAAAGGTTTAAATTGGACATGAGGAAAAATTCCTTCCCCACAAGGGCTGTCAAGGCCTAACCCAGGCTGCTGAGGGCAGGGGTGGAGTACTCATCCCTGGAGAGGTTTCAAAGCTGTGGAGATGTGGTGCTGAGGGACATCGTTTAGTGGTGACCTGGTAGTGCTGGGTTAATGGTTGGACTCTATGATCTTGATGGTCTCTGCTAATGAAAACACTTCTATGATTCTGTAACTTTATGAGAGCAACACCGCTTTGCTCTTGAGGAGACGATCTCCAGAGGTCCCTTCCAACCCCCACCACGCTGTAATTCTGTGATTTTTTTTCCTTCCCTCTCAGTGATGACTCAACTGGCAGTTAAAGCCAATCTAAAGCCCTGGGGCTACATTTATGACCCGGTGGGCAAGCGGAAGAAGAAACCCTCCCCTCACAAGAAACAGTGGTTATAATAAAGTGCTGGGAAAGACCAGATTCCAGACAGACCCTACCTTCAGGGTGGAGGTCATGGCGGGGCTCGGCACCATCCTGCCGGATGGCTGACCGGCGATACACCACATGGGCCCTCCCATGCTCCTCCGTCTCCTGCTGCCCCCTCTCCAGGGGCTCGATGAAGAACTCATTGCTGTCCGTCCGAATTAGGCCAGCCTGGACTCCACAAAGAAATAAAAGAACGGGAAAAGGTGTGTTTTTACAGATGTGTCTGTGGACGCGCACGCTTGATATACTTGTTGGAAGATTGAGGCATGAAAAAATAGCATGAAAAAGCATCCCAAATAAACCAGGATGACACTCGACGGCACTGGGATGGATCCGCCACCATGTTCCTGTATGATGATCCTTAATTTCTCCTGTAGATGGGAAAAAATAAAAATAAAAAAGGGAGGAAAAACAAACCCATGAAAAGAAAACCCACCCAAAACTGGCCATGAGTCAAGTTATGTCTTTATATGGCCAGGAAACTCCATTTCTTCTCATTAGTGAGGAGCTTTTCTGCCTAACCTTGCACACCAGGGACACAAGCTGCATAGGCTCACTGTATCCTCCTCATCCTCATCTCCATGGTGCTGGGGAGGATATCAGCCATTCCACCAATGCTACGAGCTGCAATCACAGTGATGAGGAACGAAAGAAAAAGAAACCACCATCCCCTGCCCTGTGAAGCACTCGGGGAATTAACACAGGGGAATCCCTTTGGAGGAGAAGCTGGAAACGGTTCCAACTCCACCTCCCAAACTCAAGGAAGATGAATGAGAAGGACAAACACTGCTGGAAATATTGTCCTGGCTCCTGACCTGCTCCTAATTAACACCAAGCTCCCACCAAACCCGCCTGAGCACTCATATCCTGCAGCGCCGGCCGGCTCGGATCTCGGGCGAGCAAAAGTGCCGCCACGATTTGGCTTTTATCCCACGGGCGGCCCCCCCCCACCCCACCTCCAAGCCCAAAACATTTTTGGCAGCTCCCTCCATAGCACAGGCGCACGCTCCCTCCTCCAGTGCTGCCTGCTCCGGAATAACTGCCTGGAAAACGCAGGCAGAACATATGGATCTACTCTTATAGCAAAGCCTCCGACAGTGCATACCTACTGGAGTCCTCATCAGGGCTGGGAGATCGGAGCTGTGCTCATCAAATAAAATAAAATAAAAATAAAATCTAGATATATTGTGGAGAGGTACAAAGACAGGAGCTGGGCTCTGTAAACAGCTAGGCAAAGCTGGGGCTCTTCCAAGCCCGCCTGGGTCATTGGATCCCCTCTGCATTCCCGTACCGCTACACTCATCGTGGCATCAGCCAACCTGGCGCCCGTAGACTTCATCAAATTTCCTGCTCCACTTGGGTTTTATTAGTTGCTTAACTCCTCTGGAAAGCAGGTTTTTGGCTGCTTTTGTTTCACCTCCTTCCCAAGGAATCTAAGTTGTGCTAGGATCCACTTGCCTGATACACGTACTTCAGGTCTTTCACATAGGAGAAGCACAGGTCACCAAAGGCAGGACCCCTCCAGCCAGGGTATGTCCCAGCACCCCCAGGCAAGGAGATGAAGCTTAGAATCACAGAATCATAGAATCATAAAATCTCTGAATCATAAAATCACAGAATCATAGAATGATTTGGGTTGGAAGGGACCTCTAAAGGTCATCCAGTCCAACCTCCCTGCAGGGAGCAAGTCCACTCTGCAGCTTCAACTAGAGCATGTTGTTCACAACCCCATCCAACCTCACCTGGAATGGTTCCAGGGATGGTGCTTCTACCACCTCTCTGGTACAACCTAAGATTGGGAAGATCACAGTCAGGTTCAACCAAAGGTTTGGAGCACCAGACAAGTTGGTGGTGAGGAGGCAGAGATCAAGCCAGGGAGTCAATCCCCAGGTCAGGTCACTTGGAGAGCGCCCGGTGTGGTACCCCTGTCAGCATCCTCTTGCAGCCCAGCAGCAAAAGCAGCAACACTGGCCTAGGAGATTTTCTGGGGCACGACTACCCCCTTTCAGCCCTGCCACAGGGTGTTCCACCTGGAACGAGGCACCCCAAAGTCAGCTTAGGAGTTTACTGGGACTTGCTGAGTCAGGTAGCCAGAGGAAAGCACAGATTAAAATGTGAAAGAGCTTGGTCCTGACCCACAGCCCACTCAGGTCTGCGTTGCTCTACAGCTCATGATTAATTATCTATAGCTCAAGAAACAAAGCACCCCAGAGCTTCTCCCCCATACTTTCTTCCAAAGGTAGCATTGTACCATCGCCACGGACTCCAGTGATGATCGACAGGCAAAGCGGCTGCGGCAAGGACTCCTCTGCATACCTCATCCAAGCAGCGTCGTAAACGAAACGGAAACCGCCATGGCCACCTTAGAATTTACAAAAATTTAAAAAACCCAACCAACCGACCCAGAAACACCACTGCAAGAACCTGCTCGGTCTTCAAAAGGAGCAGCTCGGGTTGTATTTCAGCATTCTGGGAAGTAGGGAGGCAGCAGGAGAGGCCAGGTGCCCACCAAAAAGCCCCAGGAAGCTTCTTCCCTTGGGTTCTTGCCAAGAGAATGATTTCATCCTCAATGATCCACTTGCCCTGTGCTTCCCACCCCTGATTTTATTTGCCTTAATAATACCAAATCCAATGAAATCCAGCAAGGTGGGACTGGCATTACCGGTATTTCTAACAGGAAATGCTGTCTCCGGCTCTCGGTGCAGGTAACTCCCAACCTAGAAAACAGCCCTTTGAAGACAATTTCACTGGAAAGAGGGAAAATACATCTTTTTTTTTTTTTTCTTTCTCTTTTAAGGAAAACATCAAACTCACTTCTGCCAGCTCACAGAGGGTGAAGTCTCTTTTCCAGCAGCTCTCCTGCTGGTGATTGATGGGGGAGATGAACTGGCCCCACGTCCGCCTCACTAAGGGAGACCCTTCCAGCACCCCATGGGTGACTCCTCCATTGCCCCTGGGTCAAAAGCTCCAACTCTCCCAGGAATTCAGGAAATTGACACTTCAACACAGCTCTGAAATGTGGAAAAACTAATAAAGCCCGAGCAGCAAACAGCATCGAGGAGGGGGAAATCCAGCTGCATGCACAGGGTGTATTTTTCCTATGCAATTCACACTTCATTTGGACAAAAAGTCCCAGCAAGCCGGGCTGTGAGGACCAGGCACCATCATCAGCCACCGTTTCCCTCTCCTCCAGAGATTGCCCGGCAAGGGCATCAGAGGGATGTCTACAGACAGCGAGCTAGTCCATTTGGGCTTTGCCAGGTGACCCGAGACAGGATTCAAACGTAGCTCCTGGCGGGGTGAGGCAATGGAGACACGCTCTGTGGTAATTAATTTGGTTTTCAGCCCAAACAGGGCCTGCGTTTCAGCTGGCTGCCAAAAATTAGGATTATCACGTGGGAAAAAAGCCCTCAAAATCCACATGGAAACCAAACCAGCTGAGGACAGCGGGATCTCTGTAACAAACACCCTCTGGGCGTTTAAACCAGCACCTTTTTTTTCTTCCTGAAATTAACCTTTCTGCAAGGCAAATCCTGGGAGAAAAATCCATACTTTCGGCATCATTACGGGGACCGTTTCTCTCTTCATTCCTTATTAATTACTGTTCCCCAGGGTTTTTACGCTCTGCTCATCTGCTGCCACCCCTCTGATGCAAGACAGGGTGACAGGGCTGGAAAACGCTGGCTCTACACTTTGCAGGATACTGGTGTTGGGTGTCAATTAATGCTGGAAAATTCAGGCATGGAAAGCAAAACACGGTGCCTATAGACAGGAATTCTTCACGCATCTCCGCAACCAGCAAAGCACGAAGGAAGCAAAGTCGACGCCGCGCCGCTAAAATCCCATAGAAAACTGGGATGTTGTCGCTGCAATGAGATGTGTCCCGTCACGGGGAAGATTTCTGCCAGTGAGGAATTTGGTGGCTTGGAGTAGCTTAGAAATGCTGTTATGGTTGCCAGCGTGTTCCCACCCTGGTATGAGACACCTTTGCAAACAAAAAAACAGAAAAAGGGGTCGAATTTTCACACGTGAATGCTCTGCAGCAAATAACTGATGTGGAAGGTGTCATGGGTTTGGCAACTGTAAAAAAACAGCAACAACAAAAAAAAAACACAGAAAACCTCATCTCGCTTACATGGCTAAATATGGATTTTGCAACGACTTAAAGTGTGCTCTATTTTCAAGAGCTGGGTTGGTTTCTCTTTTTTTTTTCCCCTCCTCATTATTTATAATCCCGGTCTCTGTTTATACACAGCATGATTGCTTTGGGTACACAGCCCCTATCTGCAGCATCCCAGAATGTTTCCTCTGACCAGGAACCAGCAGTCAAGCGCAGGCCCACACCTCTCACGCGGGCTATACTGGGATGCAAAAGCCATGATCCCATTTCCAAGCCCGTGGATCACTTCCAGCACAAGTTCCACACAAGTCCAGGGTACGGGCACATCCAAGAGCGACAAAACTACCTCCAGCCAGTACTCCTCGTATTCAGTCAGTCCCCATCTGGCACATTTGGATCACAATCACCCCTCCCAGATGCTCTGCTGGGTCACGCTGGAGGGACAGCGTGGTCTTAGTATCATCCTCCCATCCCACCCACACCCATCACCACATTCTGCTTCTGTTTCTTGCTCTTTTTGCTAAATCAAGCTCTTTTCACCGCTTTTTATACGGTTCCTCTTGGTCTCCTAGCTCCTCCAAAGGAGACAGATAAACTGTCAGGCTTACTTAAGCCAAAGGACCACTGAGCAGCTGACACCAGCCAGAAAACCCACGGAAGAGAGAAATCAACTGCTACATTGGCCATACCACAAAATCTCCTTCACCAGGGGAGGAGCAGAGTCCCTGCTCGGCCTCTGCCCTCCTGACCTCTTCCCCCAGTCCCCACACATGCTTTGCTGGATGATGGGAAGTAGCTGCTCAATGACAAGGCACTTATTTGTTGCCCATGGAGGAATAAGGACATTGCAGGAAGGAAAATAAGTACATAAATAAATAAGGTGTGTTTTGTTTGGTTTTTTTTCTCTCTTCTCTAGTGTTTCTGGAGTTCTACATAGAATCACAGACCGGTTTAGGTGGGAAGGGATTTTTCCAAGGCCATCTAGTCCAACCCTCCTGCAGGGAGAAGGGACAGCTGCAGCTAGAGCAGCTTGCTCAGAGCCCCGGCCAACCTCCCCTGGAACAGTTCCAGGGATGGGGCAGCAACCACCTCTCGGGGCAACCTGGGCCAGGGTCTCACCACTTTTGCATCAAAAATGTCTTCCTTCTCTCCAGTCTTAACCTGTCTCTTTCAGTTTCAAATCATCCCCCTTTGTCCTGTCCCAACAGGCCCTGCTGAAAAGTCGGTCCCCATCTTTCCCACAGGCTCCCTGAAGTACTGCCGTAAGACCTCCCCCTGAAAGAAAATGAAGAAATAAAACATCTGCGAGGCAACACATCAGTAACCGTGATGATAACACCGTGTTCCTGGATACCTTTGGAAAACAGGGACGCACCAAAACTGCTTCGCAGAAGCCCTTGGCGTCTGTAAACCCTCGTGCATCAGCACAATGCGGCCCAGCTAATCCCACCCGGTACAGTGGCCACAAAGCGCCCGCGGAGCTGGCTGCGTTGGGGGTTAATGAAGGGAAAGGGGGATGAAGCAAGTGCCCTAAGCTGGTGGAAAAGCCACTTCTTTCTTTACGTGGGCTTAAAAGAGTCGACTTGGGGGTACCTGAGGGTGGCAAGGCAGCTATGGCTGCAGAAATCCACTTGGTTGCAGCCAAGGAGTGGCTGGAATAAGCACAAAAATAATCCTGACAACTGTGTGCAAGAGGCTGGGGTGGGAGAACTTGGGGCTAATGCCTGGAAAAGCCTAGAAAAGTTAAACTCAAGCCTCCTTGAGATGGACTCTGGAAGAAAAAAAAACCCTAACACCATCCTCGCTGCTTTCCAGACACAGACTGAGCTGCCGACAGGTTCCAGCATCCGTCTGCTGACGATGTCAACAGGAATTGTATCTGCAGGGCAACCCACGTGCTTAAAGAACAGGTTTGTCCTTCCACACACAGCACTCCCAGTTGCTTGCCAAAGCTATAGGAAATACTTTCAAAGCCTTCGAGCCCACCCAAATTCGCCAGCCCCAGCAGCACGATCCGTGTAGTGGAGAAATTCCTGCAAATCCGCAGGCTTGGCCGATTCCAAAAAAAAAAAGATGCTTCAAGAGGTGTGGTCTACATGCTAAAATTGTGGTGGGAGCAAAAATAAACCACTCTACGTAGGTGAGGTGTGTATTTCTAGTGGCACTGCTCTATCATTTCTGCTCATATAGGAACACCAGGCAGTGTATAAAAAGAAAGGAATGCCAAAAAAATGGGTTGTGCTAGCATCCAAAATTGGCTTCAGGAATCTCTCAGAATAAAATAACCAGAAAAGAAGTATAAAAAAAAAAATACAAAAAAAAAAAAAAAAGGCGAAATAAGACCATTTACTCCAACCCAGCAGTAATGTAAGTGGTACCAGGAGAAAACAGCAAAAGCTGGCACCTAAAACAAGGATTAAATTGGCTCAAAGGGAATTTGAAGGGCAATGGGCCAAAGGTATAAAAAAAAACCAAACCAAAACACCCAAACAAAGCAATTCCTTCAGTGTATCAAAGGTAGGAAACCCACGGGCAGACCAGATGCTGTGGCTGAGGAGGTAACAGCCATTTAAAGCCATCAAAGCACAGCGGCAACAGGTTATTGATGCTGAACGGTGCTCACCCTGCTCTCAAAAAAGCCAAACAGGCTGCAAGCGCTTCGGCAATTAATCAAAAAAAGCGACGCTCCCCCCGCAAAAGATGCTTTTTGGGAGCAAGACCGCATGCTGACAGGGATTTCAGGGGATGCTTGAGCTCGCTCAGCCTCGATTAAGCGGTGGGAAATGCGGAGAAAAAGTTCCTGCAACAGTTCAAGGTAAAACAGGGGTGAGCGAAGATGCAGCAGCAGCAGCAGCAGCACCACGGGTACCCAGCCCAGAGTATCGGCACCTGACATGGTGAAGCAGCCCGAGAAAATTTTTGAACCCCTTTAAATAAATACAGCTGCCCACACAGGAAAAAGACAAGTTCGTACGTGTAGCACCCTGCCCCGCTTACGCCACGAGCCACGTGGGGAAAAGGGACTGCAGCTGCCAGCCGGTAAAGGGTATCACCAAAAAATGAGGTTTCAGGACACCACGGTCCTACTTTTAAGAGAAAACCACCCCAAAACCACCCCAGATTGCTGGCAGCGTGCACAAACCACCCCGCCGGCCTCCAGCTTACCAGTCCGTCACAGTTGCTGATCGCCACAGAGGCTCCAGGCATGCCAGAGATGTCGCCGGTGAAAAGGCACCGTTGTTGGAGGGGTTCCCGGAAAAGCACCTCAAAATCCTCTTGCCATTCGGCCACAGCGCCCAGTGGTACCAGCCGCCGGTTGGGCCTCAACCGGAGGTGCAGCTCCGTCCCAAAAACGGTGACGTTGAAGTAGAGAAAGCGGCCGGCAGTCCCGTGGCCCCGCCAGGACTCATCAAGGGGGCTGCGCGGGACGCGGCGGCGGGACCGGTGTGAAGATGGGGGACAGGCGTCTTCGCCGGTCCCCGCTTCGCCGGACACCACGTGCGAGAGGAAGCGACCCCGGCAATCGGCGCTGAATGGGACAATCACACCATACTCACTGAGTTTGCCGGCCAAGAGGAGCTCTGCGGAGAGAAAAGGGCTTTGGCGATGGGGCGGGAGCATCCCGCTCAAGGTGGCCGCATTTCGGTGGCCAACCCAACTCAGGGAGACTTCGGTGAAAGCTGGAGGAGCCCATCAACTGCTTTTCCCTCCCTGACAAGCTTTGTAGTTTTAACCGGGCACATTCAACGTACCAGAATAAACTCAGCCTGACATGCCCCTCGCACGCCAACTATTCCTCGCCCAACCTCCATCTCCCCCAATTTCCCATTGAAAACCAACACCACCAACCATCACTACCCCACCCCCCTCCTTCCCCTCTCCTTTCTCCCCATCCTCCGGGGCACACACCACCTGTCAAAATAACACCCCCCAACACACACACACGCTCCCCGGGGATCTTAACTCCCCCCGGGGGGAAAAGGGGCCGTACCTGGGGCGCTGCCGGCGGCCAGGCAACCGTGCAGGGGGACGAGGCAGGAGAGCACCAGCCGCAGATAATCCATTTGGGGCCCGGCGGCTCGGCGCGGCTACGGGGAGGGCGGGATGCAGGG
>VWZK01012738.1:136216-147776 GCA_013396935.1 Baryphthengus martii
AAAAAATGCAAACAATATGAGAAGGTGTTGGTGGAAGTGAGCCTTGGGCAGGAGATGTTGAGAGGCCCTGCTCTGGAGGGCTCCAGTGGCTGCCCATCCTCTACCCTGGGCATTTGCATGGTGAGTGTCTTCTGCTGTGAAAATAAGTGATGAGCAAAGCCTCTTTACTAGGGTGTTGGAGGCTTTTTTAAATTCTGTGTAACAGCTTTTAGGGGACTACCTAATTTATTTGCCCCTCATAAGGGTGTGATGTTTTTTTATACTCCTCCCATCTGTTTTTAAGGAAGAGAGATGAGATAACTAAAGAGTGCCTTCTTTCTGGATGCTGTGTTGCTAGCTCTCCAAGTACGACTGCCACTTGGGTTTCCCATCATTAAATCTCTGCAGCTGAGACCACACAGCTTAGTCTTTGCTGTACTTTGTCATGCTCCTCTCTGCCACCCTTATGAGGGGCAAATAAATTAGGTAGTCCCCTAAAAGCTGTTACACAGAATTTAAAAAACACTCCAACACCCTAGTAAAGAGGCTTTGCTCATCACTTATTTTCACAGCAGAAGACACTCACCATGCAAATGCCCAGGGTAGAGGATGGGCAGCCACTGGAGCCCTCCAGAGCAGGGCCTCTCAACATCTCCTGCCCAAGGCTCACTTCCACCAACACCTTCTCATATTGTTTGCATTTTTTTGGGTCCGGCTATATTTTTTTTTTCCTCTTGAATCTCATTCTGGACAGGACTCCAAGGCCAGTTCCAGGTCGGAGGCTGTGCCACGGCACTGGTAATACCAGTTGTGCTGGTTGTGCAGTGGTTTATACTTACCTGGGGCCTCAGGGGCAGTTCGGGTTACGCTGAGCAACCCAAAGCCTGTCCTAAGAGGTAAACCCTACCTTGAAGACCTCATCATCCAAGCTGCTGCAGGAGCCAGAGCGTGATGGGAAAGGCAAGCAGAGAACAGAAGGCGCCAGGCTGCAAACTTCACATCAGTTCTACAGTTCAAATAATTATTTTGGATCTCCTTGGTATGACCTCCATGGGAGCTCCAGTTCCAGCCAAACAGCACAGCGATGACGGGAGCAGCAGGAGAGGACCACCACTTGAGGAAAGCCACCTTTGGAAAGGCCTGCTTACCTTTGCTTCAGATGTGGGTGAATGGTGGGGCTGCCAGAAGAAGGATCCGCATGTGGGGACAGGGAAGCTCTTGGGAGATGGTCCTGCTGTGGTTGTTTCAAGTGAAGAGCTGAGGGCAGTGGCTCTTCAGCATTCTCCAGGCTGTCAAAGCATTGCTGTGGAGCTGCAGATGAGGGTGAAGAGCTGGGTGATTAGGGGTTGGAGTTTGGGGAGAAGAGGGGAGAACTGAGGTCTCAGTGATCAAAATCCAACCAAAACACTCTTGCGTGTTAAGCCACAAGATGCCTCCAGCAAAAAAAAAAAAAAAAGAAAAAAAAGAAAAGAGAGATGAGTAAGCTTACTTAGCTTACTTCAAGGAAAGAAAGAGAATTTCAAGTTGGATAGAACAGATTTTATTTCCTGATTTAAGTCTTTGAACGCTTCTGTCACTTAGTGCAACGTGTAATTAAAGGCAAGAAGTGATGGGTAAGAGATTCTTTACATGAAAGACAGAAACAGAATTCCTGCTCCGAGCAGTTTAGGTGATGTAGGCAGACACGTACCCGTTGGAGCATTACAGCTTGAACAAGCCCTTCTTATGACTAAATACATTTACAATGAAACGCGTAACGAAGAGCATACTTTGCTTGTGAAGAGCAGCTCCACGAAAACATCATTTAATTACTTTTTATGCTGAGGCAGAAACCATTTCTTCATCCACAGGATTCATGAGCTCATCCAGTCCCTCTAGACCATTACCGCTTCCCTGACGTGACCAAATCGTTGGCTTTGGCAGCGTCAACCTGGCTGAAGGATGATGGCCGTGAGCTGATGTGCAACTCCCCGCACCCCCCTGTGGACCTTCTAAAGATAATTAGGGGACTGGAGCATCTCTGCGCCCAGGTACGGCTGGTAGTCTCAGGTCTGTTTAGCCTGGAGAAGGCTGAGAGGAGTTCTGATCAAGGCTGATCAATATCTAAAGGGTAGAGGGCAAGAGGATGGAGCCAGACTCTTGTCAGAGGTGCCCAGTGACAGGACAAGGGGCAACTGGCACAAAACTTCAACATAGAAAGTTCCATCTGAACATAAAGAGGAAGTTCTTTATTTTGAGGGTGACAGAGCACTGGAACAGGCTGCCCAGAGAGGTTATGGAGTCTCCTTCTCTGGAGAGATTCCAAACCTGCCTGGACAATATGATCCTGGCGCCCTTGCTCTGGGTGACCCTGCTTGAGCATCATCTAGATGATCTCCAGAGGTGCCTTCCAACCCCTACTATGATGTGATTCTGTGTAATAAAGAAACGTTTGGAGGTACTGATCCTATAACTTGCTGTGCATGGGGAGAAGACAACCCCTCAGGGGATCTCTTGAGCTCCCAGATGCTGAGATGTTTGTCACCCTCGCAGTACCCTCAGCCCTACCTGTTGGTCTCACCTGCCCAAAATATTAAAATGATCAACCTACAAGTGGATTTTTGTGTTATTTCTACCATCATTTAAAAAGAAAAAGTTATGGGATATTTCTCACTGGGAAAGTTCATTCGAGACTTGCAAAAATTGAATTTATTATCATCAATTAATAACAGAGAGGACAGAGTCATAGCGTTGCCCCAAGCAGGGCAGAACCCACACAGAGGAGACCCAGGGTGTCCCACACACCCCAGAGGGGACTTGGCCAAGCTACCAGACATCCCAGCTTCTTTTCCCCATCAACATATTCGTTCTTGCCCCTAAAAATCCCTGCAACACCCAATTGCAGCAGCAGCTGAGGAGAACAGCCCCTGCAGCAACCCCCAGCCCCTCTGACTCCCATTTTGCCCTTTTTTTTTCCTTCCTCACTTGTCCTTCCCCTTTGCTTTGGCCCCTCTATTCTCCTCTTTGTCTCCTTTCCCGGCCTTTAACTTTGCCGACCCTTCTCCTTGACTTCAAGCTTAACCTTTTCCTTTCCGTTTTGGAGTTCAAAAATGAAGCCTTTTTCCTGTTTTCCACTCCTTGAGCCCTACTTTATCTTAAGCCCCCATTTCCTCCATCGATAAGACACTTTGTAATTCTACTTGCTGATTCAACAGGCTCTTCAGCCCTGAGATTTGCCACTGACATCTTTTCAAGGACTTTCTCATTTATTAGGTGACCTCCAGGTCTGGGGAGGAGCAGCTTTTCTTTCCAGCTTCCCCAGTAGAAAGCTGCCAACAGCTGCTGCTTTTAAAACCCCAAACCAGATTGTTTTCCCTCTGGGAGACTCCAGTGGGTATTTCCAAACCCTGATTTTTATCTGGTGGTATCAAACTCTGCCCATCCTGGAAAGATGTGGTGCAACCAAGTTCTGCCTATCCCAGCTAGAATCCTGAATTTGAAAGCTGGGAAAGCCTCCACGCCAGGCTGGATGGATTTCTTAAAAAGATTTAAAAAAAAACAAAAAAAAACCCAAACTTAATTGAGTCTCTTTTTTCTGTGCCTGGGCACTGGTGGGTTTTGCTCAACCATGCAAGCCTCCTGGAGGGGAGGGCATGAGGTCTAATAAAATCATAGCAATCTCCACCAATTACCTAAACTGGCTTTTCTACCCATAATATCATGAGTTGAGGAGCCAGGAGCTCAGGATCTACCGGAGCGAGAAGCGAGGGGCTGCATTTCCAGCCATTGGTCAAGCACCTTTCTTCTTCTTCAAGCTTCCATTTGTTAATCCCAAAAAGCTACGAAACAGTCACCCCTGCACTCAGATGGAGTGACCACCAGCCTCAGCCTGAAGAAGTGGTAAAAAATAACAAAAGAAAAAAAAAAGAAGGAAAAAAGCTGGTTACATTTGAGTTTTTAAAAGTAGCTGAAAGAAGAAAGCAGGATCCCTGGATAACATCCCAGGGTTGATGGGCTAGCAGCCCAGGCACAGGTAGGATGGGCAGGGTGTCCTGGCCAGAGTTTTTATGCTTTGCCTAACCCCATCCCAAGTGCAACACCCATCCATGCATGGAGAAGAGCATCCATGGTGGTGCTTGACCATCAAGGACACATCCTAAAGCCCAGGGTGGGTCTCTGAGTCCCAGACCCACAGAGTCACAAACCTACGGGGTCAGAGCACAATCTCACCCACTCCCAGCTCCCCAAAGCAGGGGGACACCAAAGCAGAAGCGGCAGCCAGCAGTGGAGGAGCCAACATGACCTCATCCATCAGACACGCTGAGCCGCCCTGAGATTAAACTAGCAAACCCTTCCTGCCGCAGCGGCATAATTGGGAGCCTCTCTCTTGGGGGAGAAAAGCCCCCTGAGCATCTACCCCTCCCTCTCTAAAGCAGCCCCCCGGCAAAGCAAGGAAAAACACCCCTTTTTCCAGGATTTCAGCTCTTTCCTAGGGAATTTTTGTAGCCGTGCTGCTAGAAGACCACCAAGGAGAGTCACGAAGATGCTGATCTCATCCAGGAGAAGAGGAGGAGAAGCATAAGCCCTGCTCTCAGAAGCAGAGAGCTGACAGACACATCATCTGGTCTCCGGCTGCCCCAAGGCAGGATCATTCCTGCCAGATCTCTTTCTAATCCCAGCTTTAAGACCTCCAAAGATGAAGGGAGCCTCCAAAAGCCCCCAGGACATTGATTTTCTTACTACTTTTTTTTTTTCCACTATGTCTTGCTTTCCTTATCTTGCAAAGTTTTTCCTGCTCTTTAATCTGAGTATTTCTTGCAGTGGCTTTCACCGAGGAGGTTTTTGTGCCATTTGCTTGGATTTTTCTTGCCTTTCCTCCAGCCTTTTGCCAACACAAAACTAACCACTGTGCCCCTCCGCAGCCTCCTCTGATCTCCCCTGACCTCTCCTTATTCAGGCCAACCCTTTCCAGAGCTGTGCTGCCAAGCTCACCGTGCACCCTGAATAAAATCCAATTAGCCGCCCTAATCCTCCGCAAAGGTCTCGGGATACGACTTAAAGGCTTCTGGGTTTTTCCTCCAGAAGTGCAAAAGCAAGGCTGGGCCCATCTGCCTCGCACACCCCCCTCCTTGGGTGCCCTGCGCATCCCCTTCGGGTGCCCGTGCACAAATCCAGCACCACAACCTGTGCTCAGGGAAAATATCAATGCAAATAGATGCCTCTGACACATCCTGCCACCGAACTCCTCCTGCTACCATGCCAAAGATGCTGGATGTTATTCCAAAGCCAAGGGGCTATGGCAGCCACTGGCCAATGTTAGTCCCCGAGGTCCCAAAGACGCTGGCATCATTGCAATTTTTAAAGGTGAATCTTGGAAAACAATGTTCTTTGAATAGATTTAGCACCGAGGAAGCAAGTAGCATGTGGTGCTATGCATTTTTGGGAGGAGTTGTAGCCTTTTTCAAGACCCAGAAGGGAGAGCCAGGGACCTGTTGGAGCAGAGCCAGAGGAGCCCCAGCAATGCTGGGAGGGATAGAACCCTCTGCTGGGAGGCCAGGCTGGGAGAGTTGGGCTTGTTCAGCCTGGGGAAGAAAAGGCTCCCAGGAGACCTTCTGGTGGCCTTTCAGGACTTCAAGGGGCCTGTCAGAAAGATGGGGAGGGGCTTTTTAGCAGGGCCTGTTGGGACAGGAAAAAAGGGGGATGATTTTAAACTAAAAAGAGAGATTTAGACTGGAAAAAAGGAATAAATTTTTGACATTGAGGGTGGTGACACCCTGGCCCAGGTTTCCCTGAGAGGTGGTTGCTTCCCCATCCCTGGAACCATTCCAGGGGAGGTTGGTCGGGGCTCTGAGCAACCTGCTCTAGTTGCAGCTGTCCCTGCTGCCTGCAGGGGGGTTGGACTAGATGGCCCTGAAAGATCCCTTCCCACCCAAACCAGTCTATGATTCTATGAACTCCTATGGTGCAAGGTCCTATCCTCTTCCCTCCACCATGTGATATTAAGTTATCACAGAAAAATGGGGATGAGAGCAAGAAGCTTCTGCAGAGCAACAAATTCCCATATGGATGCGTACCTTGCACCAGAACGAGGACAGAACCCAAACCCTACCAGAGCTCAGGTCTTTTGAAGGCACCAGGCAGCCTTTGCTGGGATCAGAGTCCTGCACCCAGTCCTATCCGAGGGAAAACCTCTCCTGCTCATCCTACCCAGCTGCATCATTTCTGCGAGCCAGGCTCAGGCTCATCCCAGAAGCGCATCTCCTTGCGGAGCACTAGATTACAGCTGCATCTCCAAATTCCCACCAGATATTTACCTTGGCAACTTTGCTGGGAGGTTTTTAGGAACTGGGATTCAGTCCCATGCCCACCCAGCGATGAACAGACAAGCTCAGGAGATGAAACCATAAAGCTGAAAAAAAAGGAATCAATGAGCCAGAAAGTGGAAGGCGACGTCAGGCTGATGGGAGATGCCGAACTGCAAGTTTAAGGGATAGCGAAACAAGGTCAGAGAGATTTATACCGACAGCCTTGGATGGCTTCCAGCCCCTGCTGTTGGCGGTGAAGGCTTGGAAAAAGGAGGGGAAAAGTTGCTCTCCCCTTCTAGGAATGGCATTGCAGAGAAAGCTCCTCCGGTGAGGCAGGGTCCTGACAATGGGAAAGCAACAAATAAACCCCCCCAAATCCCTTTGTTTTCCAATTATAACATAATCTGGAGCCCATCAGCAGCAGATGTTGAACTTGGGGAGTCAGGAGGATCACAAAGGAGCTTGGGCGTTCAGCACAATCTCCATTTAAATAAACCAGCTGCTCTTGGCCAGCCCAGACACCTGGGTGAGGGGTCCACACCGTAACGGGTGGAAAACTATCAAACCCCTCCTTCCCAAAACCACAAGTGCCTGCGTAGAGGCTTAAAGCCACCTCATTGCTGAGATATTTCCAAGAGAAATACACACACTGTGTCCTTGGGACCCAGCCGGTTGTTAAAGCCTCTGTGCCGGAGAATGGCCACGGCTCAGACCACCCACTACCTGGAGGGGAAGGATGCCAAGGGCAGCATCACCCACATCCCACCGGCATCGCTTCATCTCCGCAGCTCAGCACAGGAGATGGGCTGTCCCTGCCAAAATACACACCCGCTGCATCCTTCCCTCTCTCCCTTCCATCATCTCTCCCTCTCTTCCCCTGTATTTACAGCAATATTTCTCCCATCGACCCACCACAAACTAGGTCACCCTTGCCCAGCATCCCTCTGGATGCCCCTTTCCCTCTCTCTATATCCACTCATCTTATTCATTTTTCATCTTCCTCCTGCTCAAATTGAACTTACGGGTGTGTAAAACTCAAATCTGTTGGTTGTTTTGTTGTGTTTTTTTTTTCTTCTCCTTTTACCTCTTTCAAGCAAACTACTGAGCATTTCCCAGCCTCCTGGGGCCTTGCTCATCCCCTCAGCCGATGGTGATCATTCCAGCACAACTCCTGCCAATCAGGGAGCACTTTCCAGTCAACCTCATCTCCTCTTTCAGAACTTTCAGCTTGAGCTGAGTAAAATTAATTTTTCATTTTTGTGGGGCAAGAAGCACCCTGAGGTGGTAGGGGCCCAGAAAACATCTTGGGTTTTTTTTCTTGTTTTGTTTTTTTGTTTTGTTTTTGTGTGTTTTTTTTTGTTGTTCTTTGTTGTTTGTTTTTTCTTGCTGTTGTTTTTGTTTTTTTTTCCCTCTGCAATATTCACAAGTCAAACATGAGGAAAATCATTCGAAGCCTAGGGGAACCACTTTGTACATGCTGCAGGAAAAGATTCGGCCCTGATGCTTTTCATGATGCCCTCCAATTTTTGAGGCTTCGGCTTGGCCCAAAAATGAGCCGTGCTTGGAGGGCTGATGGGGTTGGGAGGGTGAGAATGAGGGGGAGGAAAGAAAGTTTACAGTGCTCGGAGGTCTGGTATCACGCCTAGATGGCTTTTATTTTTAGTTTTCCAATCCCTGGCTCCACAAAAGCATCTTAATTAATCTTCTTCAACCCTAAAATGAAACACAGATGCACTCTCTTCACAGAGGTCCAACAATTTCGTCAGGGGGGTTCTGCTAGAGAGGTACATGACAGAAAGAAAAAAACATAGAAATTATTATTATTATTTTAGGAGCCATTAAGTCAGAGCTATTTGTGGTAGCCCCATGGCAGCACATGCCCCCCCGGCATCACGTTCACCCTGGCTCACCAAGAGCTCCCCTCAGCTCAGCCTCTTCCCTTGCTTCCGTAAATAGAAATCAGATCATCCCCCCAGACCCAAAACATACTTTATTTTCACCAATGGGTAGAAAATATTCCTGAAAAACTGATGTCTGAGAGACTTGGGCACATCTGATATTTTATATTAAGCAGTGCTGCCACAGCTGGGTGGAGAAAATAGGAAAAAGGGTAGGTGCTTTTTGAAAAACAGGAAAAAAAGGTGATTTTTTTAAAAAAAAAACACAACAAAATAAAACAAACCACAAACCAAAACCATAGCCCTGAAGTCCATGATAGCTGCAGTGATTATCTGAGGCTGCAGCAGGTCCCACGTGCCAGTGGAATATTGGCTCCTTGGTGTATTTTCCCCTTGTGATATATTATAAAAAAAAAACAAACCAACAAAAACCATAAAGACACATGAATTTAAGCTTCCAAGGATTTCTACTCTCCCAAAAGAGGAGAGAGAAAAATAAACACTGGCTGAGATATGAGGAGCTCAGCATCTTTCACCTCTGTTCGGTCCAAAGAAGGGTCCCTTTGCCAGGGCCCTTGTCTGATGAAAAGATGCAGAAAAGAAGAATTTCACTGGGAACTGCTGTATTTTTGCACATTTGTGAGTCAAAAACCCACAGTCTATTGATAATCTTTCCAAAATAAAGGGGGGGCCACAGGGTGGCTTATTCAGGAGGAGTTTCATGGAGGGATGATGGAAATGGGACATGCCGCTGGCCACCTTTTCTCCATTAATCTATTTATATCTTATATGTATTTATTATACATATTATTATTCTGCCAAAAACTAGCTCGGGCTTTCTCTGCAGCCAATGGTCCCAGGTTAATCATGTATCATTAGAAATAGGTAGGGGTTTTTTTATATTATACCCTTGTTTTTGAGTTTTGTTATAAGCAAAGAGCCCGCATGCAGCACATCTAGTGCAGAGAAAAAACTGGTCTATCAGCATCCACCAAATCTTCAGGAATGGGAAGGCAAAACAGAAGCATTAATAACCACAAGCTTATCCATTAAAAAAAATCATCTCATTAGCCAGCAGCAGAGCACAGCTCCCAAAGCCACCGTTGCCACGTTACCCCCACGCCACAGCCAGAAAGAAGGGGGGAAATAAAAATATAAAGTCATAAAAATCACTCACTGCTTTTATGACAATGAAGCTGGACTCGTAAACTGGCCAAAACCTCCTCTCTTTGATGATGATCCAGAGTATTTTGGCGAGCAGGAGCAGGAGTCCCTGTGCTCAGGGCTTCCTGAGCAGCGCAGGGAGAAATTCAAACAGCGTCATAAGCAGAAATCAGGGAGCTTCTGGTGGTCCCTAGAGTTGGGTTCCAGCTCCTGGGGAGGGCTGGAAGGCAGGTTCCTCCCCGCTGAGGACAACTTGCCCTTGCTCAGAACTAAAGTCCTGAAGGCTGCCCTGCGGGGAGGGAAGCACCGATGGGGATGCAGACCTGAGTTTCCTGGGAAAACGATGTGGTCCAGGGCTGGTGTGCAGGGACAAGGCTCTGCTGGCATGGAAGCCTTGAAATTCACTCCTACAGCAATATATATAAATATATATATTATTTTCTTGAGCACAAGTTGTTAAGGCAGCCATGGGCTCCTCTTCAAAACACTCCAGCCTCATATCCTATCTCTTTCCATCTCCATCAGGAGCTGGTGCCACAAAGATCATTTCTGATGCCAACAATTTGTTTTTGTTTTTTATTACACAATGTGAAGAGTTTCCATGACCCACTAACCTAGCCTATATACAAACATGAGTGTAAAAAGGGCTTGGAAATAAAACCAAAGCTGCAAAATGGGTGATGATACCCAGAGCTGTAGGGATGCCCTGTCCCTGCCCATGGAGAGCTAGGATGAGCATGGAGATGTTACTCTATCCATTATATGGATGGATGCTACACCATCGGGTCAGCATAGCAAAAAAACTGCCAGGGAGACACAGTTCCAGCTCTGAAATCAATCCCTTAGGACCACTGGCTGGGATTTCAATATTGACTTATTTGCCCCCAGATGACCTCGGAGCCCCTCAGCTGTATTCCCGCACTCCATGTTCTGACTAAGAAGATGGGGAGAGCAGAGAAATACAAGTATAAGGTTGTTAATCGAGGGTCAGAAACCTGTAGAAAAGCAGTTTTCATGAAAATCAATGAAATCCATCAATGAGTAATAAAGAGATGAAAAAAAATACAGGCTTTTTTTGCTCCCTGAACTTCACAGTAAGTGATTTCCAGTTAGAAGGTCAGCCAGCAGATCCAGCCAGTGGAAAATAGCATTTTGTTTTAAATAGAAAACTACCTTTTGAGATCTTTTTTTGTCAGTGTTTTTGTCTGCAGACCCCCTTGCTGGGTTGAAATGCTGCTCCTGGCAGGGAACACACCCTCAGTGAGGCTAGAGGTCTGCTCATTAACCCATTTACTAATAGCTGCTTTTAAAATATATCTTTATATTTATATTCTACATATTATCCCACGGATCAGGTCAAATATCTGAAATGGTGCAACCGTGGCTGGTTGGAATGATGGCAAGAAGCGAAAGCTTGAGCTGAACTTGCAGAAAATCCATTTACTGCAGCGATCAGGATGGGAAAATTGCTGGAGACCAGGTGACCCAGCACCCTTGAGGATGCTGTGGCCCATCTCCCAGCCATTCTCCCCACCTTGGAACCCTCTTAGCTCCCTCCTGCTTTGTCCTGAGAGCTTCAGCTGAAGGAAACCTCTCTGAAAACCACTCAAGAGCCAGGTTTAGCTTCTCACCTGGGAGAGTGAACTAGCCTTCTGCCTGGGGAAAAGAAGAAATAAATACAGCACGGTTGATTTTTCATGTTCAAACACACTCCAATCTCCAAAGCTTTTTATTATTTTTTTTTTCCCAGGCAATTGGTTTTGCCTCATGTTGGAAATCGCTTGCTAAGATGGTGGGAAAGCAGAAAAAAACCCTTTGAGCCCCCCGGACCAGCGGATGCAAAGCTCCAGCCTTCATTACCGAGATTAAAGGAGTTGGGATTTCCTAAGCAATTAAAAAAACCTTCCCTAATTAAGTCAGAGCTATTAGGCAGGATTTCCAAGAGTTTCTGCTGGGGGCAGGAGGAGGGGATGGGGCTGAAAGCAAAGGAGCCTGCAGGTCATTTCCCCAGTGAGGCAGAAGAAATGGAGATGTATCGCAGCTCCGTGAAGACAGAGAGCACGCGCCCCGTTAAAAATAGAGAGGAAAAAACCACCACCATCAACAACTACTTGCAGTTCACTAGGTCAACCATCCTACTACATCAGCAGCAAATTTTCCAAGCATTGAAATACCCCCGTGAGGGACAAAATATTCAGGCAAGTATTTCTGCGTTAAAAAAAAAAAAAAAAAAAA
>VWZK01012738.1:147821-206955 GCA_013396935.1 Baryphthengus martii
AAAAACCAACAGCAAAACCAAAACGCAGCGTTAAAGTTAAAAAAAAAGCAAACAAAAGAGAAAGACCTCTGGGGAATCTTACAGCAGGAATCACCCCAATATTTAAGAAACAGCACCCCTTGTTTGTTGAAAATGATATTTCTCTTTCCACTCTCCCTGGTTGAATTTCTGCCACCTGCGCCCTCCCGCCACCGGCAGCAGATGAAAGCAGCTGCCGAGAGAGCTGGAGCGTGCGCTCCCTCTTTTGTCCTCCCCATCCTACTTTATCATCCCCTCCATCCGGACCATCGTCTTCCCCATCACCTTCCTCTCCCGTCACTCTTCCTTTGACAAAAAGAAGAGGCAGGTCTGGGATGGGGCGGGGGGGAGGCGTGCGCAGCAGAGAGCCCCAAACCTGGCACTGTGGCTTCCTTTCCCCCCACCCACATTCATGACTGAAAAAAGTTGGGCAGACCCAACAAAGATGCTCGAACTGTAAAAATGCCCAGGTCTGGAGTGACTGGGATCTTTGTGAGTCCTAATCCAGGTTACAAGTGTATATAGAATCATTTAGATCAGAAAAGATCTTTTCAATCATGGAGTCCAACCATTCAGATATACAGATTTGGCTCCATAGATGCCTATATATGCACATATGGAGCCATAAATATATATATATGCATATATATTTTTTTTTTATATATATGTATAGGCACACATGTATATATACTTGTTATTTATACATATATATATACATACATTTATGCATGTATTTATACAGATATACACACATATATGTGTGTCTCTAGCTTTTTGTGTGTAAACTACGCTGGTTTAGGGATAAAGAGAAGATGGTCTCAAAAAACCTGGCACGATTTGGCAAACCCACCCAACCCAGGCGGCGGCGTCCCAGCATTTCAGAGCCGTTTTTCCAAATCACACCTCGCTTGCAATTCAGCACCCGTCTAAAAAGATTGAGTTTTAATTTACACCATTTTTATTGCATCCAAAAGAACCCCAGAAATTCCCACACTCTAAGGCAGTTTCAGGGCTCATCCCTCCCTCCCCACACGCCCAAGGTTTTGGGAAAACAGTCTTTTTTCTTTTTTTTTTTCCTCTCCATTCCCCACGCCCCAACCCTACCCGAAATCCCCACGGAATGGGCGGGAGGTCCCTGCCTGCGCCTGCCAGCGGCCCCGCAGCGTGCTCAGGACCTTCCCGTCCAAACTCTCCAGCTCTGGAAAGCCCAACTGGTTGAGGACCTCATAGATACCAGCCACAGCCGCCACCTGAAAACAGAGGGACAAGAGATTTAAACCTCCTCCTCCATCATCCCTCCCAGGTGAAGATGCACCAGGAAGGTCCCCGGCATCTCCCTGTATCCAGATACCCATCCACAGCCCCCTCCAACCCCTCCAGCTTTCCTCCAGCCAGGGGTTTATATTTTATAAGCTGGGGTCAGCCAGCATGGGGTTTGTTGGCTTTGGCACCCTCCTGCCAGAAAAAAAAAAAAAAAGCTACAATGGCGTCTTGTTTTTGGCTAAAAATGTAGGGATTATGCAGCAGGAATGGGGGCTCTGGGGAGTCAAAGGCTCCTTGTATCCATAGGTTGGGTGTATTTCCCCTGCTCCAGCAAAGAGGGGGGGACTGGGGGTGGATGTAAACCCAGGCAGTAAAGATGCCGCGGTTAAGATGCTGAGTTTAAACCCAAGGCCGTGACGCCGGGCAATTTAAACACCAGCATAACCAGGATGCCGCATCAGGATGGGCACTGGTCACTTCCACCTCATTCCAATCCTCGCTGCGGCCCCGGGCACGGGGAGCGAAGGCGGCAGCTGCTGCTTTCATCTCCCGCCCGGCGGATCAAACACGCCAAGCTGAATTAGCGGCATTGGCGGGAGGCGAGCGAAGGGATTGAGGATTTTCCCACCACGCTGCCCACTCCAGCACCATGCCAACCCAAAGAGAAGAAAACTCATCGCCACCTCATCGTAATTGACAAAATACAAATAAAAAGCAGGAAATAGAGGAAACTTGAGGTGTCTCACCCACCCCTCATTCTATTTTTTCAGCAGGCTCTCAATTCTATCAGATGCATCCCCATCCTCCTGGGCTCTCCATCCCCTGTGCCACCCACCCATGCCAGGCGAGGCAAAGTGGGGCTACTTTTAATTATTCTTCCTGTCACTCCCCGACCCAATATTCTCTTTTTAATACGCTGCAAAAACACCAGAGATGGGTTTGAGTGAAAGGAGAGCCAGCCCAGCTCCCCAAGCCAGGCAGGAGGCCACAGGACAGGGTTGGTTGGCGGCCTCCCAGTCCCACATGCTGCTGCAATCATGACTGGCAGATCAAACTAAAACCTTCAGAAACTTAAGGGAAAAAAGGGCAAGTTTAGGGTGGGAGGAGCACCCCATCCATGTGGTGAGATTCCACCCATCTCCAGTGACCTGGCTGGCTTTTCATGAGAGCTACTAGCCCAATCATATGAGAGCTCATGGCTCACATATGATGATGCTTCCAACAACCACATGGAATTGGATATAAAAAAGATGGGGAGTCTGCTTTCTGGCACCCTGTAAATATGAGGTTGAGCGAACTCTTGCTGGGCTTAGGCAGAGAGCCTCACCTCACGCATCCAGAGGCTGAAGGGTCGCTGCCAGGAGTCCTTCTTCTCCAGATGCAGGTAAGCGTTGAAGAGGATCAGGTAGATGTAGCGCTCCAGGTACTGCAGGCTCCTCAGCTGCAGCGTCCACCTCTCCTTCTCATCCTTGCCCGACTTCCCCTTGAAGAAGTAAGAAATCAGCTGAGATACCCATGGTACCCACTTCAGGAGAGCATCCAAGGGGCAGTTCCCACACCCAGGCCCTATTTATGGTCCTGCCCTGCATCCCACACCAGATGTTTGGTGGTAAACGACCCACGAGGACCTCTTGTGCTAGGGGAAAAAAAACATATATAATTGTCTTCTGACCCTATTAACCCCTCGAGGAGCCCAGGCCAGCCTGCAGCCCCCACCTCACCTCCAGCCAAGGAGGGAGGGCCACTTTGGGGACAAAAATAAGCGCATCCTTCCAGCCTGCTTCTGTGGTGGGTTGGGAGTCCAGGCTCTCATCTCATGGTCTTCAGTGTATAAAACTTTCCCCTTTACTGTGCAGACCTCAAAAAAAGAGATGAGGGCTCTCTAAACCCATAGGGGAGGTGTGCCCAAGGAGCCAGGAACAGATGTCCAGGTGGGAACCAAGGCCAAAACCATGAGCTCCTGAATGGCAAAGCATTTCCCTAGGAAAAACATGTCTCCTTCACATGTGAGTGCCAGCATTTGCAGAAAACAGATCATATTCTCCTATTATTTATCATGTTATTCTACTATCCTATTTCATTTTTATTCTATTATTCTCTTCTCCTATTATTTATCATGTTATTCTACTATCCTATTTAATTTTTATTCTATTATTCTCTTCTCCTGTTATCATGTTATTCTATTATCCTATTTAGTTTTTATTCTATTATTCTCTTCTCCTGTATAACCTTATCCTATTATTCATCGTTTTATTCTCTTCTATTTAACCTTACTCTATTATCCTATTACTCATCATTTTATTCTCCTATCATTTATCTTTTCTCCTATTATTTCTTATTCTCTTATATTCTGCCTTTTTTTCCACTTCCATTTAGGGGTGGGAATGCGAAGGAACAAAACCAAGCAGGTATCAGAGCCCTTTTCCTTCCTTCTCTTCACCCAAACTCCCCATTTCTCTAAACACTAACCACAGCTTAATTAAAAATCTATTAGGGCAATCTCAACTATACAATTCCCATAATTTCACGTCTTCAAGTTCAAGCTGCCAATCACTGAGGGAAAAAAAACCCAACCAAACAAACTAAAAATAAAACAAAATTCAAGCATTTGAATGTGCTCCTCACTGGTCCAGCCCAATCCAGTGGGATGGATGGAGGAGCCAAGAGGGAAAAGCCAAATACAGGCAGCACCCAAAGGCTCATCATCAGGCAGAGGATGCAGGGGGAGTGGATGAACTCCCCCTTATCTCACTCTCCCACCGTATTTGCCAGGGCGAGGTGGATACAGCAGGCCTGGAAACAGGATATGGCCCAGGAACACCCATGGGCTGGTCCTGAGTGTCAAGCGCTGGGAAGAGAGGAAAGGAATGCATGGGAATGGTCTTCCAAAAAAATCACCGGGAGCAGCCTGGTGAGATTGTCCCACCAGGGTCTTCCTCGTAAAGCATAAAGGCAGAGAAAAATAAAATATAATTATTTATCCCAAATAATTTCGCAGGAGCTATGGCTGCAAATAGTCAGTCTCCAGCAGCTCATCCTAAAAAGCTCAGTTTTTGTGTCCCAGCCTCCCAAAAACACGCAGAGGATCCCACAAACCAAGAGGTAATGCCCAGGGGAGTCATGGATGTTACCAGGTGATTAAATGCTTTGGGTTTTCTTCCCCAGGTCAATTGTTTGTGGCTGTTAACTGAAAACAGGGTTTGTTGGCAGCTATGGGTGAGACCATCGCTGGTGGGGACACGGGTTGATCCAGCCCGGGCAGGGATGATGTTGAGCCCCAAGCTCAGCCCTTCAAAAGCCTCATGAAATTGTTGCACAGCTTTAAAAAAAACCAAATCTAATTGAAAAATTGTCTTTTCTCCCCTTCATCGGCTCTGCAGAAGCTCCCACATAAAACCAGGTTGTGGTCCACAGGCTTAGCCGGCCACGGGCACAGACGGGATGCCTCCAGAGGATGGGTCCTCTCCCAAGCTTGGAGAAGCTGGAGGAGCCCTCGGAGCTGGGATCGAAGTGGGATGGACCAGCCCTGCCCTCTGCTGGCTACACGGCACCAAGTGGTGGGGGATGCAGGACCGTGCCAAATGGGCAGGATGCTGGGTGGGATGCAGGACGGCACCAGACAGGTGGGATGCTGGCTGGGATGCAGGATGGCACCGGACAGGTGGGATGTAGGATGGCACCAAACAGGTAGGATACTGGGTGGTATGTGGGATGGTGGGTGGGATGCAGGATGGCACCAGATGGGCAGGACGCTTTGTGGGATGCAGGATGATGGGATGCTGGGCGGGATGCAGGACAGTGCCAGGCAGGCAGGATGGCACCAGACAAGTGGGATGTGGGACAGCACAGGATGCAAGACAGCATTTGGTGACCATTCTCAGAAGAGCCCTGACATCTCTCTGGTGAGATACCAGAAAGGTTCACAGCCCAAGAAATCATCGAGCTTCGGCAGGGCTGGTCCTGAAGCCTGGCTCCACCCCGTGGATGAGGTGCTACCACCCTGGGTGGTCCCAAGCCAGCGGGGAAGAGGATTTGCTCACCTGCCGATAGGTACAGATGATGATTTCTCGGAGGTGGTAGTGCATGGGTGTCATGGTCTCACTAACAGTGTCCAGGGCCATGTCCACTTCCTTCTTCATCCGGTGACCATCAGGCAAGAGCTGGACCACCTTCATCACGACCTGGAGCGTGGGCAGAAGCAGTAGGGGCTTTCACCAGGTGCCTCCTCACCCCAAACCCACTGCTCCATCCTTGGCTGGGAGAGGAACCAACCCCTCCAAACAAGCAGCTGTGTCTAACGTAGCAAAGAGTGGGTTCAGTGAGGGACCTCAAAACCAGAGTCAGGCCCAGGGACTCACCTCAAACTCCCCTTTGGTGTACTTGGCGTCAGGCACACTCACGATTTCCTCCTCGCTCATCTCAGGGATGCCCTGGGGCAGTCAGAGAGGACCGTGCAGTTAGGGGGCACACAACAGCTGAGCAGAAAGACAGACCTTAAACCCAACCCACTAGGACCCCAGGCATCCTCCACCTCCCCTCTGCATGGGAAGATAAGCCCAAAATTTTACTTCCACCATCCGCTCTGCAAGGAGGGAGCAGAGGGGAGCCCTTAACTCTTCATCCTGGGGTGGGAACTCTTGGGAATGAGGTCAAGGTTCACCACCAGGGATACACCCACACTTCTCCTGGAGCTGGTTGGGTGCTAGGAGGCCAACATACGGGTATCCACAGCCCATCCTGACCCTCCCCCATGCTTCTTTTAACCCTCCTGTTTGTGTGATGGCTGCTGGGGGCTGTGCTTGAGCTTCCCCAGCAGCCCCTGCCGCAGCTGCAGAGCCCACTACCCACATTGAAGTGCCAGAGGGTGAGGACAGCGATGACCATGGCTGTGGTGGTCCTGCCCCGGCCGCTGGAGCAGTTGAAGACAAAGGCTGCCCGCGAGTCTTCGGCCAGGGCGCTCTTCATCGCCTCCAGCAGCCGGTCGAAGTCCTGCCGGGGGCAAAGCCGGTGGGTTTTATGAGTGCACCTTACTGTGGGTCAGCACAGGTTGCCCACATCCCTTCCCCACCATGAGGTCCTTTTTGTCCTACTGCCTTCAGGTGAAAATCCCCGTCTCCTTCCTACCGGATCCAGCCCAGCAGCCTCCCCTCCATCCTTGGCTGGTTGAAGGCATTCCATGCAGCATCACCCAGGAGACCCTCCCTGCCCAGCAAGCACCCCACACTGAACCTGGACACATCACAGTCCCAGGGCTGGGTGGCACCAAGCACCCAAGTGGCATTGGAGAGATGACACTAATGCAGCAGCATCATCCCATCCCCAGGGTACCTGCTCCTTGGGAGCGCAGAAGTCGGGGATGGGGATGCGGCGGTAGGTCAGTCCCTGGCAGGTGCTCTTCTGCTGGCTGAATATCTCCTGCATGGTCAGGCAGCTCTTGAACATCTTCATCTGCTTCTCCACCTCCAGGTACACCTCCAGCCACTTCTGGGACTTCAGCAGGTCACCCTTCAAGGTGGCCTCTAGTTTCTGCAGATAGAGACACCCTCCCCATAAGACCTGCTCCTCTTAATTTTTTTCAGGATTTTAATTATTGTTTGCTTTTTAAGTGTGGGCTGACATCTCTCAAATACCCCACAGTCAACCCAAAACCCCACACCAGGTCCTGGCCGCCACTTCTGCCCAGAACCATGGTCTCCATCGTGCTTTATGGGAGCCTCAGGAGCATCTTCTCCCACTACCCAGGGCAATTCCTCCACACAGATTTGCTGCTGCTGGCAGCCAAGCTCCTCCACCTCAGGAGCATCAACTCCCACCACCCTGGGCAGCTCCTCCATGCAGTTGCGATGCTGCTGGCAGCCAAGCTCCTCCACTGCCTGTCTCCTCTGGAAACCCAGCTGGGAATATCTGCTCTCCTTTCCTCAGGTGCCTTTTCCCCTCACTCTCCAGCCGTGCTATAAATTCTCCGGGGGAGGATCTCTGCTTTGCTGTGCCTTTGGGAAACTCTGACACAGTAATAGCAAAGTCAGGAGGACTCCTTGACTTTTACAGGATGTATGGAGCGGGTGGACCATCAGGTTTTGCATCAAGGTTGTCCCCAGCCTCCAGCAGACGCAGAGGGCACAAGTCAAGCATGGAGCCCAAATACAACTGCTGCCCCTCATCGCCAAAATTAAAAATAAAAAACCCAAGCAAGCCCCTCCAGCAGGGTGAGGGGCTATCAAATCCTGTGGACATCACCCACAACGGATCCTGGATGGGCAGAAGCTCACCTCCAGCTGCTGGGGTGAGGCAGTGGGCACAGGGATCAGCTCCTCCAGGTGCCCAGGCTCCCGTAGCGTATAGATCTGCTCATTCCCCTCCAGAACCACTTCTTCCCGGAGGTTGATCCAGACGATGCGGGTGTGCTTCCTCTTGGCATCCGTCAGGTACCTCAGGACACTCGCCAGGGTCTAGGGCAAGGGGTGGGTGAGGGTGATGGGTAGGCTGAAAGCCTGTTAACAGGTGACCCTGCCCAACGTGAGGTGGGTGCCCCTCACCTTGGAGCTGGGCTGTGCTGTCCCATAGATGGGCATCTTGGGGACCCGTCGGAAGTTGGCTACGTTCATCTCCTTGGCGGTGCTCAGCACATCCAGACAGAAGCGTTCATCCACCACCTGCAGCGGAGCAAAGCCTGGCCAAGGGGTGCACCCCTCGGCATAGCAGCTGCCCCCACCCCACCCACGGGGTCCCACCACACCACAACCTCTTATCCATGGTCCCCACTCAGAAAACATCCCCAGATTCCCAGATCCTTCCAACAACAGCGAGCCAGGGTTCAAAGCCACAAGGCTGCACTTCAAAGTGCCTCCACCACTTCACCACAGCCAAGGACCACCAAGAAACATGAAGGTGAGCAGCTTAGGCTCGTGTCATGTGGTACTCCAGCATCCCAGTACTCTGGGTCTGAAAGGCTGGACATTTCCATGTGCACAGGATGTCTCTGGCCATGTAGAATTATAGACTGGTTTGGGTGGGAAGGGACATTTGAAGGCCATCTGGTCCAACTAGAGCAGGTTGCTCAGAGCCCTGTTCAACCTCCCCTGGAATGGTTCCAGGGATGGGGCATTGATCACCTCTTGGGGCAACCTGGGCCAGAGTCTCACTACCCTCAGTGTCAAAAGTTTCTTCTTTCTCTCTAGTCTAAATTTCCCTCTTTTAGTTTAAACTCATCACTCCTTGTCCTGTCACAACAGGCTCTGCTAGAAAGATTGTCCCCATCTTTCTTACAAATCACTTTAATGCACATTATAGCCCCCCATGAGCCCATCCTTGCTGAGGATGCCAGCTGGACATGGACCTGAGACCCTAACACAGACCTGGAGACCCTGACACTCAACATCTGCCTTCCAAGGAAACCCTTCGCTTCTCCTACTCCACCAAAGCTCTTTGAGGGTAAGTATCCCAGGAAGGTACCATTCCAAGGGGATGATGAGGAGCTGCCAATCCCACCCCTACATCCAGAAAGAGGGACTCACCAGCACTCGCATCCCCTTGGTGATGAGATCCCCAGTGACGGTGAGCTCCGAGGAGTTCATCTCAGCCTGCAACCTGTAGAGTTCAGGGTGCCGGCACATCCATCTGCTGAAGCTGAGGGCAAAGCCCAGGGGGTACTGCCGGCGGAGGGGGTTGGCAGTCAGCCTGGGCTCGCACCCCCTGCCCATTTGCAAGCCATGACCCCACCAAAAAAAACCCTGCCTTTCCTTGACAAACTCAGAGGTGGAGACCTCTCCCCTCCTGCTACCCGAGGAAGACAAAAAAAAAAAAAAAAAAAAAAAGGAGCAAAGAAGGGTTTTGAAGGTTGTTGGTGGTTCTTTTTTTACCTGCTCATGAAGGTAGTAGTTGAAAGCAATCAAGTAGAAATAGCGTTCGAGGCTCTGCAAAGTCCTCTGAAGGAAATACTCTTTGGTGCTGCTCCCCTAAAAGGAAAGGCAGGTGGGATTTGTGGTGCTCGGCGCCGACCAGTTCTGCAGCCCCCAGTAGACGGGGAGGCTGGAGGAAAGTCCTACATCTTTTAATCTCTGGCTAAATCTACACAAGACAAGCAAGTAGCAAACAGGCCTGAAGTTGGGGTGGTTTTGGAGCTGTTTTTTTGGGGGGAGAAGAGAGACAGAAATGTCGCTTAAGGAGCTCAGAAGGTTTTTTTGCATCTTCATGCTCACTTCACCAAGCTGTTTGGAAGGAAACCACTTCCAAATGAGAAGGGGCGGGGGGGGAGTTCGGAAATCTACAAATCCCAATCCAGAAACTTTTTTTCTGATGTTTTAGGTTTGTTTTGTTTTTTTTAATGAAACGTTATAAGTTTCCCATATTAACCAATGTTTAAAGGCATAAATTTGCATTTCAGCTCAAACAAAACCTTTCCTTTAGCCCAAAGACATGCTGGGAGTGGTTCCAACCAGACCTAAAGGGCATTGCTGTTCCAGGGAGATACACTGTCCAGATGCTACTGGGACACTCAAATCCAAGGGGAAGGGGCTGGTGAACACCAGGTCCTGCCCCCACCCCAGCTACCTCCATGGTCTTCAGCCGAGATGCTTGGGTGGTGGCAACTCTGGGAAGCGAGGTCTCATGGGAGATGGGAGACCCCAAAATGGTGGGTGACATTAGACAAACTTAAATAAGAGTCAGACAAGCTTATTGAGTAGAGACACAAGCCACAGGCCCTGTAATATCTTCCATTTCCAAGTGTCTCCTCTTCCCCTTCACCCCTGGAAGCATCACTTAGACAAGAGAAAAGGAAGAAATTTTTGACGCTGAGGGTGGTGAGATCCTGGCCCAGGTTGCCCAGAGAGGTGGTCAATGTCCCATCCCTGGAACCATTCCAGGGGAGGTTTGCTGGGGCTCTGAGCAATCTGATTCTATGATCACAAAGCGTATGTAGATGGCTTGAAGAGTGCTCTCCTCATCAGCATTCTCATCACTACCCAAACCAGGTGCACACCCCAGCACTGCCATCTCCTCTCAGGGACACAAACTCAAAACCCTGCGATTTTCCACCATTCAGAAACCACCCTCAGGCTGCCTCGGGGCAGGGTTTAGGACATCCAAGCATCCCACCCAAAAGCAAGAGGAGCAGCCCTTCATCCCTGAGCACTTTGGCTCCTGTGGTACAAACCAGCCCCGTGCTCTCACCCAAGGAATATCTCTAATGATCCCGCAAAAATAAACTTTGTGATCAAGAGAGGGGTGATCCGCCTCCATTTGAGTCATGGGAGAGTTGAGTCTCACCGGGATCCGGCTGTGGCTTAGCACCCCACGCCGAGATGAGCCTACCCAGCATCATCATCACTTAAGAACTTAAATCTCCACTTTTACCCCCCAAAACAGGGCTGAAAACACAGTCCAGCATGAGAACACCACCCCCCATATCCAGAAAAGCCCTTTCTCTCCCCAAAATCCAGCAGGGCAAAGCCCCCCTGGTACTACCAGCAACACCTCCAGCCCTACTAAGCCCAGATGGGTTTTTTCCCATGGCTGAACATCAGCCCCTCTCCCCTTTCTCATCCTCTCGCCCCCAACCCTAGGATATTTTCCTGGCCCCTTGCCACTGTTTAAACCTGCTCTGGCTCCATGTGGACTTCAAATAAACACTTCCCGGAGCTAATTTACAACAGTCGCCTGGCCATTTCTTTCCCCGGAATCAAGGATGACATAGAGCAGCCTTCTCCAGTGGGGAAGAGTCAGGGAAAGGCTTCGCGGCCGTGGGAAAAATCCCCTGCCCTGTACACAACTTTCCCCTGCTCTACAAAAGCGCACCTGCCATCACACAAAACGTACCCAAATCCACACTAAAAGGGGATAGAGGGATAAAATTTGAGGTTAAATGGCCAAAGAAGTGACTCCAAAGTTTTCTTTTCCCCATGGCTGTTTTCATCCTGCTTTTCTGCCCCAGCACCTGGTTTTAGATTGCCCTTTGCAACGGGTTCCAGCGCTTCTACTCCACATTCAGGATTGGAGATGAAGCTTCCCAGTTATAGAAGAGGCTGGGATCAGGGCAGATGGAAATCTGAGCATCCTCCATCCATCACGTGGTGAGAAGCTGTCCAGTTGGATGTGGGGAATGACGGCTTTGCAGTGTGGAAGACCAAAAACCAAGATGGGGTCGGGGGGTGAGAAAGTCTACAGAGGGAAAAGCTTGATCTTGGGCGACTGCATTTTGTAGAATCATGCAACGGTTTGCATTGGAAGGGATCTTTCAAGGCCATCTGGTCCAACCCCCCTGCAGGGAGCAGGGACAGCTGCAACTAGAGCAGGTTGCTCAGAGCCCTGACCAACCTCCCCTGAAATGGTTCGAGGGATGGGGCAGCAACCACCTCTCTGGGCAACCTGGGCCAGGGTCTCACCACCCTCAGTGTAAAAAATTCCTTTCTTCTTTCCAGTCTAAATCTCCTGTCTTTTAGTTTAGAACCATCACCCCTTATCCTGTCCCAACAGAGCCTGCTAAAATGTCTGTCCCTGTCTTTCTTAGAGGTCTCCTCTGCAGAAAAATCTCTAAGCAACAATCTCCTCCAGCTCTCAAGGACTTTGACCAGCCAGGCTGGTCTGGATTTTCTCATTTTAGACCTGATAAAACCAGAGCATGAGATGTTATTTGCACCCCTCAGACTATCTCTCAGAAGCAGCAGCAAATCCCAAACCTGCCAGTTTTCCCCACAAATCCCAGCCTCCTCAATGTTACAGCCCTTCAAGGGTTAGGGAAAAAAAAAAAAAAAAAGACAAAAAAAATCTCCACAGCCTTCCAGGTGTCACATCCCTGTGAAATTTCCAGCTCACAGGAAGCTTCAGATTTCCAGAATTTACATTCTTCTCATCCAAGTGCAAAAACAGCTCGATAAATGACCTCTTGGCCATGGCTCGTATCCGAGCCATCCTCTAATTACCGTACCTGGATCTGATAGTCCTCCCCGATCCCTTCCAGCTTCTTCTTGGACTCGTAGATGGCTTCCTTCATGTCATGCATCTCCAAGCAGGAGGCGATGGCACCATCCACCTTGTGAGGAGCAAGGAGAAAGCAGGTGAGTGAGGCTTGGATTGAGGGGACCGATCCCACCCCCCTCCCATCCACCACACCGGGGGTGTCACCAGCGCCCCCTTACCTCCTCGACTATCTGCTGGCCTTTGGGGACCATCTCGATGAACGTCTGGATGACCCGAAGCCTGTCTCTGGGAGATGTCTTAGGTGGGTGGGAAACGCTGCAGGGGGAGAAGAAGGAGATCAAACCAGCTCTGGGGTCATGGGCAACCTCCCCCTCACCCTGGCCCCAAGGGCTGCCCCACTTACTCAGGTTTCTGGGTGGCTCCTCGGTGGTGGTGGATAAGCGTGCCCATGGCCATGGCCAGGTTGGTCCTGCCCACGCCTGTCTGGCAGCCGAAAAGCAGGGCTGGCGGGGGTCTGCTGGGGTCTCGCAGCAGCAGGCTGGGGCTCTCCTAGGAAGGATAGACAGATGGGGACCACACGGACATCCAGGAGAGCTGGTTCTGCCACCACAGTGGCCAGGGTGGAAGTGATGGCCCTGCCCATGAGCAGAGGGGTGGGTGGCATCTCCCCTCTGCTCAGGGAGTGGTGTGGACGGACCAGGACAGCACAACAGGCAAGTCCATCAACTGCCCCATGCCCTCTCCAGCTGCTGGTGGATGTTGGCATGTCCATCCCATCAGAGATTACCACCACCAGCCCCTAAGCCACTGAGATTTTATCTCCCAGATTAAAATGAGAGACACCCTGCCATCAAAAGCCTCTGCACCAAATCCAGATCATTTCTGGATCCTGAGAAATCCTCTAGTTGCAGTTGTCCCTGCTTCCTGCACGGGGTTTGGACTAGATAGTTTTGAAAGGTCCCTTCCCACCCAAACCAGTCTATGATTTCTGCCAAACTGATTTAGGGAAGAGCCACCCACACAGGGATGCTGGGAGGTAGCAAGGGATGGTCGCCTCCAACCAGAGCTAGGCACAGACAACTGGGCAACACAGACTTCTCCAGCAGAGCCCAAAGCATTGGGAACAGGATGTGATCACAGGCACGAGCAGCATGAAGACAAAACCAGAGGAAGATGCTCTCAAGAAGTCATGCTCCCTGATGTGACAGTTGCTCAGGAGCAAACTCCAACCCGACATGGCCCCACGGATCAGGAGCTTTTCCTCGGCTTACCCTGAGGAAGTGGATGAAAGCGTCAAACTGCTCCTCCAAAGGGGCTCCCTCAGCGGGCAGGGGCAGCCGGTGGTACCTGCCAGGCATGGGGACAGCCCTTGTTAGGAGGACAGCGTCATGGCAGGGACTTCATCCCCACCACGGTGGAGGACACGTGGGTTAAGAGGGTATCAAAGCTAAGCCACTAATTGCATGGGGCAAGGGGAAGGAAGGGCAGCACCTGTACGAGGGCAGGAGAAAGATGGGTCTGCGGTAGACCTCCTCCATCACCTGGATGTCCTCCTCACACTGCACCCGCACGGCGTGGGGTTCGTCCCGCAAGCGCTCAATGTCATTGTAGACGTAGTAGACGCTCTCGCTCAGCTGTGCGAAGTCACGGATCTGGCAGAGATGGGGACCTCCGATCAAAACCCCCATGCTGACCACCACCTCAGACAACCTCTCCACTCATCTTTGAGCCAGGAGAACACGTGTAACCCTATTAGCACTGGGGTGATGACTCTCTGCTGTCCCACCTCACCTCTTTGCGGATGGCCAGCTCCAGGCTCTCTGCCCGCACCCCCTGCTGTAGGTGCTGGAGGTTCTCATGAAGGTTCTCCTTGCCTCGGGGTGTGTAGGACACAAAGTCCCCCTCCAACCGCAGGAAGACCACAGGCTCCTCGCGGACGCAGAAGAAGACGCACTCCTACAAAGAGGGGGAGAGGCTGCCCAAAAGCTCCCCCTGCCTTTCTCCACCCCAATTTCCACCCTTCCACCAACCTTGTAGCCTTCTCTCTGCAGCTTCTGCAGCACGAGGTTGAAGCCGTTGAGGCTGGGCTGCCCCATGCCAAACACAGCGTAACCTCCTTTGGCTTGTCGGAAATTGGGAGCCCCACAGCTGCCAGTAGTGTTCAAGACGTCTAATTTGCCATATACATCCCTGACCATGAAATATTTCCCCTGCAAAACAAGATGGGCAGGGAGAAGATGGAGAAGTGGATTGGAGGAACAAGGCTTAAATGCAGCTGGGAAGAAAAGTGGCTTTTCCTCAGTGATCTTCAAAATTATCCCCAAAAAACCCCCAAGGTGCCCAAACACCAGGCTGAAATGAGATCACCATGGAGAAGCAGCAGTGCTTTGAGTAACCTGCTCTATTTGCAGCTGTCCCTGCTCCCTGCAGGGGAGTTGGACTAGATGGCCTTGAAAGGTCCCTCCCAATCCAAGCTATTCTCACCTGCACAAGGTAGTGTTCCAGCATGGCCTCGGAGATGCGTCCCACCGTGTAGTTGGCCTTCAGCAGGTCATCATGGATCTGAAACTCCTCCCTGCAGTTGTACCTGCAAAAGCCACGCGCGGGTGGGTGAAGGGAAAAAATTAACAGCATAGCTGAAGATACGACTAGACGACCTTTAAAGGTCCCTTCCAACCCAAACCAGTCTGTGATTCTATGATGAGAAAGATGGGAACAGTCTTTTTAGAAGGGCCTATTGTGACAGGATAAGGGGTGATGGGTTTAAATCGAAAGAGGGAGATTTAGATTGGAGACGAGGAAGAAATTTTTCACACTAAGGGTGGTGACACCCTGGCCCAGGTTTCCCAGAGAGGTGGTCACTGCCCCATCCCTGGAACCATTCCAGGGGAAGTTGGCAGAGGCTTTGAGCAACCTCCTCTAGTTGCAGCTGTCCCTGCTCCCTACAGGGGAGTTGGACGAGATGGTCTTGAAAGGTCCCTTCCAACCTAAACCAGACTATGATTCTATGAAAAAAGCAATATTTAGGAAAGAAGCTGGAAAAAAAATACAGATCTGGAGTTACAAGAAGCCACCGAGGACTTACGTGATGACCACAGGTGCCACTTTGTTGGTGATGATGGACTTGGCCTTGTTATTGTGAAGCCCTAGGGTCTGGAAGGAGTGGATGCTGACAGAGCGCTGGTCCTCCATGCTGCCGTCGCCCAGCACCCCGCTCTCCAGAGGAGATGCCGAGACTGCCTGCTGTGCTGCGCTGGCTGTCGTACCCATCATCTGCAGGTGGCTGGGCAGAGACCAGGGGGAAACAAGAAGGGAGGGAGCAGGAGGAAGAATTTTTGGTTTTAGGAAGAGAAAATCCTGGGTGGGCACAGGACACCCCCCTGCCAACAGCCAGGGAAGAAACAGAGGAGTTGGAAATTAACGATCTTGAAGGTCCCTTACAATCCAAACAATTTTGCAATTTTAAACACTAACCGAGCCCTTTCCCCTCCTGCTCCTTCAATGGGTTCTCTTCCTCCCTGCCTGCCTCCCATCCAGGAGGGTCCACACACAGAGCAGCCAAAAGTTGGGCTGAGGATTGAAAGGAAGAAAGAAAAAAAAAAAAACAACAAAAAAAAACAAAGGCAAAATGTTGGATCTAGTCCCCCTAAATCTGCAGAGTCAGCAGATGGCACTGCAGAGGGACACACACTCATGCCCCGCCAGACACTCCAGGATCTCTCCCCACACTGAAAATGCTTGAACAGCAAGTAAATCTGACTAAATATTTAGTCATTTAGGATTTCAGAGCTGCCCAGCATGCCTCAGGCAGCAAGCAAGGCTCGGGGAGATCACTCCCTGGTCCCAGCGATGTGCACACACGCATGTCCATGCAGGTGGGAACAGAGGAGGAGCCAGAAAGGGGGGTTGTGAAGCATTCACACGTGATTTTTTTGCGGCCTCAGAAGTTTTAGTAGGCAGCCAAGAGGAAACATGCCCCCCCACTCACTCCAGCAACAAATAACCCTGAGAAACCCCCTTTTGGTAGCCAATCAAGAGCCTGGAGGCAACAGGATGAGGGATTTCCTTCGGCTGTTACCGGGTATTCCCATTCTGGAGGAGCACCCTCTCCCCCGGAGTTGGTGGGGGACCCCCAAAAGCAGACACTCACCCTCCCCCATCACCCACAGGGAGCTCATCTCTAAACAAGGATGATAGGAGAAGGGCGGGGGGTAGGGTGGTGGAACGGGACTGGTGGCAGCCAGGAGCATCCCACCACACTCCACCAGTCCAGGACAATGCAGCGACTGTCTGCTGGATCCTGGTAACCAAACAAAGTGAGATGGCAGAGGCTTAGCCTGAAAAAAAAACCGAAACATAAAACCCAACCCTCTGTGCCCAACCCCTGCCGAGACAGTTCCTGATTAAATCTCCTTTATAGTGGTGCCGCAACGGGAGCATCCAAACTGGGGTCGGTACCTGCTCAGAGGCGATGCCCAGCGCGAGGAAACCCGCAGTGCCTTGAACCCAGCCCTCCAAATTGCTTCCTGCTGCCTGGCCAGCAAAACAGGATCAGTCCCTGACCATAGTCCCAGGGAATGCGATGCCCCTAGCAGCTGCAAATGCTTCGAGAAGCGGGGGAAAAGCCTCCGGAAAAATGTGCTATTTCGAGACAGCCGTGCCCCGGCACAGATTTTTTTTTTCCCCTCCTCCCCCATCCTCCTTCCCTGCTCGACAGAAAAGTTGTTGCTCTACTGTGAATTTTCTGCACCATTAGGCAGCCTGGCTTCTTTTACATGCATGTGAAGCAGGGGGGGAAATTAGCTGTTTCAGGCCATTTCTCCAAGTCCCCTTTTGAGTTTCTTTCACATAAACACTGTCGGGGCAAAAATAAAGCAAGAAAAAAAAATATATAGGGAGGTTTTGAGTGTTTCAGAGCAGGCACTCGTGGCTTTGGAGAGCTCAGCCAGCAAGCAGGAGCAGGGTGTTCAGCCAGGACACTTTTTTTTTTTTTGCCTTATTTTGCTCAGAATCAGTGCATCTTTTCAAGAGCAGTTGGTACAGCCCAATGAATTGCAACCAATCCCTCTGGGTTTGCTCCAGCATCTCCATTCCAGGGGACGAAGACTCACCCCTACAACTTGCAGGCGGCTTCACAGTCACCCACCTTTGCTGTAAATCCCCCAGGGATATTTTTTTTTTTGTCCCTCTCTCCCCCCACCCGACAAACCACACCAGCAAATAACAGATATAAAAGACGCCAGGCAGATTTGGAAATGGTCTTTCAAACCACAAAATGAATGGAGAGAGGAAATCCCGTTGCAGCTCCTTTCCCCACCTCGGCTGGGCTGCAAAAAGCAATCAAGAAAAGTACTGAAACTACCCGAAATGAGTGCTCTGAGCAATCATGGGAACTGCTCTATAAAAGCCATGGGAAGAGGGAAGCGCTGGTGTTATCTGTCCGGGAACAGCTCTTTGCTGGTAGTACTGCATTCAATGGGAGCAGGAGGGCTTATACCATCCCAGTGCCCAGTATGTCAGCTGGGAGACAAAATGGGATGGGAGGGGGAGCAAAACCTTACTCCAGGAAATCAGATAAAATATTACCTGAAAACTCCCCCAAATATCTCCAGTGACTGTGACGAGAAGCGACGCAACGGAACCACCATCACAGGCCAGCCAAGGTGGGCAGGACCCCAGGGACCAGCCCACCAAAGGGCTCTGAATTCGCCCAAATAGCAGCATTTTTGAGCATTCTTTCCTTCGCACAACATCATATGGATGGGTTTCCTTCCTAGGATGCAGAGATAGACCCCCTCCCTGCACAGCATCGCTGCCACCTGCCTGCATCTTCTCCCCAGGGTGAGAGGACAAAGCCCAGAGATACTCACCTGGGCAGCTCATTCCCTCACCAGCCCTTGCAGCCCTAAGCTCAGGGACCTAAAAGCCAAGCCCCAGATAAATTGTGGCCGTGGCTCTTTAACAAAGAGCCCATTTTCTCCCCAGCCACAAAAAGAACCGACACCCTGCCAGGGCGTATCCCACCCAAACAAAACGGGCACTGTTCTTCTTCAGGTGTTTTGCCTAAATTCAAAGCTCCAGCATCTGCTAGTTAATTATTCCTGCTGCCTAACAAGTAAGCAAAGCCTATGGGTATGCAATGGAGAGATGCTTCCCATCCCCAGCAGGTCCTCCAGCCCAGGGTGGATGGAGGACGCCAGAGGAGCTCGAGGAGCATCCCGGGAGACAATGGTGCAAGCTCTGCGGCCTCTCCCACCTAAGTCACGATGACAGGTAGTGCTCAGCCTCCCACCTCCGCCTGGTACGAGGGTTATTCCCGTGGCCAGGAGCCCTGGAGAGGACTCAAAGCCAGAGTAAACAATGGACTAAATATAACGGGGGGTGGCTGGGCTGCAGCTGCAGGATGCATCTGCCCCGGCCGCTGCGATGAGGAGGAAATGTGCACTTGCCCAGCCACCTCATTGTCAGCAGGAAATCAATCCAATAAATCTCCCTCCATGCATCCTCAGGTTATTTTATCTCTTTTTTCTTCTTTTTTTTTTTTTCTCAAATAAAACGCAAAGCCCTTCGGGAAGCAGCAGCAATCACAGCATCTTAATGCACCCATCCCTTCCCCAAGGAACGGGGCAGCTTTTCGGCACCAAGCCGCCACGGATGTATTCGTTAAGGTCCAAGGGGTATCCACAACAGTGACCCAAGTGGGGAGGCAGGAAATACCAGAACAGCCGGCAGGAAAGCCTAGCACTGCTGGAGGGGCATCACCGAATGCTGGAGGAAGCGCTGGAGACGAGCCCCCCACCTCAGCGTGCTTTTTAACCTTCTTTTTTAAAAAAAATAAAAAAAAATTTAAAAAAATGCACAAACAGCAAGAGCTTGGCTGGTAGAGCCGGCATATGTTGGGAGATATGCTGAGTCGAGGCTGCGTGGGAACTGGACTCTTCTCATTCCAGGTGATGCTGGAAGGAAGCAACTTGGTTTATAAAAAAACCCAACACATAATAAAAAGGAAAGGTGAGAAGTAACATACTAAGCTGTGGTTTATCCCAAACGTGCCGAGCTGCAAAGGTGAAATAAGGCAAAGGAGCAACGTGGCCCATAATGCCTTAAACCAACCCCAAAAGTGCTTTGCAACAGGGAGGAAAAGGCCCTGGAGAGCCAACTTTGCAGCAGACAGCTCTGCTTTTACAAGCCTCCCTTGGTTTATTATGACTTTTAAAGACGCAAAAGCAACCACCCTCCATTCAGACAAGCTTGGGGCTTCTCCGAGAGCCAGCACCAGCAGCCAAAACTAAACTAAATAAGCAGCATTTCCTAGAAAGTAAAGAGGTGTTTCTCAATCAGGCCGAGATCGGTCCTGCTGATCCCCTGCGCTCCACCGTCGGCATTTGCCAGGGACGAGGGGAAACCAACAGCAGGAAGTCAAATCCAAGCAGGAGCGCCAGGATAACAAGGACCTGGCGTTTCACAGCCCCTCCCCAATGCAACCCTGCCTTTTGGCAGAACACCCAGCACCACATCCCTGTCCTCCATGTGACCAACCCATCTTTAGTCACCTGATTGAAAAGCCTAAAGCCAAGGAAAGCTGTCTGAGGCAGGGAGACAGAGAGAAAAAGAAGATGTCCAAGCACATCACCCCAAAAAACACGGGTGCAACTCTTGCACCTCAGCGTGGAGGCAGCCACCATCCTGGTGGAAGATTCCATAAGCAGCACCTCGGCTGCAGCACCTCCTAAACCTGATTTACAGTGAATTATTCATCAACAGCGTCAAACTTTCCTCTCTAAGCAAAGCCCGAGTCGTGCAATGGGAAGAATTCAGATATAAAGGTGATTATCTAGGTGAGAAGGGTCTAGAACATAAGTCTTATGAGGAGCACCTGAGGGACCTGCTTTGTTGAGCCTGGAGAAAAGAAGGCTCAGGGGAGACTTTCTCACTCTCAACAACTCCCTTAAAGGAGGTTGGAGCCAGGTGGAGTTGGGCTCTTCTCCCAAGGAACAAGCAACAGGACAAGAAGAAACGGCCTTAAGTTGGTCCGGGAGAGGTTTAGGTTGGACATGAGGAAAAATGTCTTCACCTCCAGGGTGGTCCAGGCCTGGCCCAGGCTGCCCAGGGCAGTGGTGGAGTCCCCATCCCTGGAGGGGTTTCAGAGCCGTGGAGATGTGGTGCTGAGGGACATGGTTTAGTGGTGCCCTGGCAGTGCTGGGTTAACAGCTGGAATCAACGATCTTAAAAGGTCTCTTCCAACCAAAGCAATTCTATGATCTTACTAGCAAGATACAAACCAGACATGGCTTTTTTAGCTGGACCACCTGGATTTTGCACAGATCCCACCTGCAAGGGCTAGCAGGAGCCCAGGTGCAGGATACCCTTGGGATGAGCATTTACCCCACACACCCTCTCCCTTCCAAAAACCTCCTTTACTGCACTTTTTTTACAGACTCACATACGATGGTCTGTCAGGTGCTGCTTAGCAGGGCAAAGAGGCAGCTGGGGGACAGGCAGGAGATGCTCAGGCTGCCCAAGCGACAGGTTTTATCAATGACATTCAACGGAAAGAGGAACAAAGCCCTAATTTGCAAGCGCAGTTGTGCCGTCAGCCCACTGCCAGCGGTTTCAAGGTCTGCGAGTGCTCTTGCCAAAGAGTTTCCTTTCAATACTGCAAAGAAACAAAGAAAAAATCCCAATAATAAAAAAAAAAGCCATAACGGATAGAGATAAAGTCCGGGGCCATCTCCACAGAGATGCCCCGTCCTGCGGCAGAGCTTTCTTTCCTCTGCCACCAAATCCTCTCCAACTCACCAGGAAGTGCCACGGTCCCACGCCCAAAACCCTCTCTGCCGAATTTTCCCCCCACCTCGCTATTTCCACCTCCTCCTGGCAGGCTTCATGCTGTGACCCCTCATCAGAAGAGGGGTGTCCCCAAGGATGTAGACCCTGAGGTGGCACCCACAGCACAGCACCCCACTTCCCAAGCCCAGGGAGGCTCAGCGCCATGAGAAGCCCGGCCAGGGCGTTTCAGGAAGGCGAGGGCTATGATTTTGTGCTATTCATAGCTAACCACCGGCTCCTCTCCCGACCCGGGAAAGGCTGGCTGAGCAATGGGGAACGACTCCATTTACTTTTCCAAAGCCGAGCTGTGCTGCAAACCGCACCTTTTTGCCAGACAAGCAGCATCTTCTACTCGGCAGCACCCACCATCGCACGCTCCTTGGCGCTTTCACACGCGGTAGCATGCAGAGCTCACTCTCCTGGGGCTCTCTCTCACCCCCACACTTAAATAAAGCCAAAATCAAGCAAATCCCAGGGGGTACTTGCTCGCAGCAGAGACCTGCCAGTTATTTTTAGGCTCCGTGTCATTCATGCAAAGACATAATCACTTCCTGCCTTCCAGGAAGGAAATGTCCCACTGCCGCTGCCTGCACGCCTGCCTGCTTCTTCCTTAGGCAATGCCTGCCTGCTCCCAGTTCAGCCACCACAAAATCCACTGTCCTCCCAGCCAGGGGAGGGGTTTTGAACAACCACGACACAGCTTGGGATGAGTCCAGCACCATGGTTTATGGAAAAGAGGTGGTGTTCACCCCCCCACCCAGCAGCAAGAGGAGCGATGCATCGGGGAAAGAGTAGAGGAAGAGGTCTGGAAAAGTCTGGCGGTCATAGGAAATGCAGCCTGGACACAGTTTCTGGAAGTTTTCAGCTCAGCAAGAGCCTTTTCTCCTAGGACAACATTCATGTCCCAGTTCTGCCTGGGTGACTCCATCCTACACAGGGATGTACCCTGTGTGTACGAGCCAGTGGGAAACCCATTGCTGAGGGATCCCAGGTTTCCCACTCTTCCTGCACTCCCCAAACCTGAAGCTGCAGAGCCAAGCCCCAGATTTGGATGCTCCGCAAGCAAAGAAGGGCCTGTGGTTACATCTGCCCTCTTCCTCCTCCATCATCACCCTCCAGCAGGGAGCCATCCCGCAGCTCCTCAGTACAGAGCCGGCTCCCCAGATGCCTTTTAGGGGTGTAAGGGTGGCAGCCGAAGGATGCAAACCCCAAAATTCCTTTTGGGGCACTCGAGCTGAAGCAGGAACAGCCGGCATCGCTCCCTGCCTGGCTCAGCTTCCTGCGGGGCTGGCTTTCAAGCAGCAAGAGGAACGAAAAAAACCCTTTTAAATAGGAAACGGGACCACAAAGGCACAAAAGCTGAGGGGAACACGGGTGCTGGGCTTCAAAACTAGTTCTCCATCTGCTTTTTAGAGGTTCGAAGCACAGGGTCGGCTGCAGAGAAACCCTCCTCGCTGGGCACCTCATGGCCACGTTGTGGGGGTTTGTGTTCCTGGGGCAAAATAAAGCTTCCACCCCACGGCCCCCCTCCACTCTGGGAAAAGGGGACCCCTGCCCAACGAGCACTCCAGGCGCCACGGGAGGAAGGCTGCTCCCAGCAGCAGCACCTGCGCCCCCTGTCTCACTTCGGGGTGGGGGGATCGGGGAGAGGTGGAGCAGCAAATTCTCCCCTCGGGGTAGTGCTTGGGGGGGGGTTCAAGCCGGCACCCCACAGCTGAATCTGTCCCCTCCATCCCTCTTCCCCACGTACTCAGCGGGGAAATTCACACATCCCCCGGCTCGCGGAGAGATGCGCGGTCCCGGGGAGGATGCTGGGTCCGGGGGGTGGGAATACCCAGTTTTTGGGGAGTTACCTGTTCCCGGGGGAAGGGGAGGGGATGCCCCGGGAGGAGTTGCTTGGTCTGNCTCGAGGACCCCACGGCACACAGCAGCACCCCACAGCATCCATCCCCTCAGGACACCACCCCGGCCCAGCACCCATCCCCTCAGGGACCCTCTGGCACACAGCAGCCCCCACCCACAGCACCCCCCACCCACAGCACCCATCCTCGTGGGGACAACACAGACATGACATCCATCCCCTCAGGGACCCCCCTCACCCACAGCACCCATCCCCTCAGGGACTCCCTAGCAAGCAGCACCCATCCCTTCGGGGACCCACGGGCATGCAGCAGCCCCCACCCACAGCACCCATTCCTTCAGGGACCCCCAGCACACAGCATTCCCCCAGACACAGCACCCATCCCTTCCTGGTGTCAACTCCCCAGGACAGCCAGGAGACCACTAGAAAGTTCAGGAGGTCAAGAGTAGTTTTGGGAGCACCAAGCGTGCACTTTTCAAAGCCAAAAAAGCACTTTTCCTTCCCAGAACTGGAAGAGGAGGAGGGATGTGTGTGATGGGGGCCATGGCGAGGGACACTGCTGGATCTAGGCCGGGACTAGTGTGAAATAGCCTGTAGGGAGGCCCTGCCCCTCCATTTTATCATGCCAAGGGTGGTTGCTCCCCAAAAGTCACATGGGGAAAGCAAAGGTCCTGCAAGTTCTCAGCACAACTTTCAAACGCAGGCTAAGAGCTGAAGCTCACAGAGGAATCTGCACGTTCTGCAGGCATGGTGGGCATGGTGTAGACCTGGAGGCATCCTCTGAAATGTCAGGGTAGCTCCAGGCCCCTCAAGTCTCAGAGCAATCCCTCCTTGCTTGGGCCACTCAAAATCTGCTCCCCATCATCTACAGATGGGTTCCTGAGACAGCTCTGCCATCATACTCCACTCATCTTCTGCTGGTTTCCACCATAGCACAGAGCAAAGCCATGAGATGACTTCTTCAGGCTTCCCTTGTTGCCAACACACTCACTCTGTTGCTGTGGAAAGATGCTATTTTAGCTAATCCATAACACCCCAATTCCTTCAGCTCCCTCACGACTTTCCCCCATTTCCTCTGCGTTGACCTCTGGGCCCTCAACATCCCGGTGCTACAACCTTGTTCACACCCAGCACAATTCCCGGCCGTGGCGCTGCTTTGCAAGGCACTGCCAAAGAAATCTTTATAGGCTCCCGAAAGACCAAAGGAAAAAGAGAAAAACAGCGTTAGGACGTTTCACCGGCACTGGGAAGGAGGGCCAGGAATGTAAACGGAGTCCGGAGGCAGGCCGAAAATGGTAACGGCTGGAAAGCAGCTCTGGAAAGTTTGTTCCTCGGGATCCTAGATATTAGCCAGGCTCCCAGCCTTCGGCTCAGCCAAAATACCCTTTCCCGGAGCGGCACTGCTGGATTATACAGTTGAACATCACAGGGCAGACCCCAGCAGTCGCCCATGCAGATGCTGCCTGTTTAACAGCTTAAAACTCGAATCAAGAGCTATAAATCTGCCCAAGGTTTCATTCACCTCACTGCCTCTGAAATTACCCTGGGTTAGCTCGTTTACAGCTCGCTATCAATAAAGAGCTCCGGTCCTAGATTGACATTTTATCTTTTTTCTTTTTTTAATTCTTCACTTTTAGCTCCCAAATCAGCATCTAGAAGCTCCCTCTGCCTGAAGAAATCACAGAATCTCAGCATGGTAGGGGTTGGCAGGGATCTCTGGAGATCATCTGGTGCCACCCCCCTGCTCCAGCAGAGTCACCCAGAGCAGGGGGCCCAGCACGGCATTGTCCAGGAGGATTTGGAATCTCTCCAGAGAAGGAGACTCTGCAGCCTCTCTGGGCAGCCTGTTCCAGTGCTGTCACCCTCAAAGTAAAGAACTTCCTCCTCATGTTCAGATGGAACTTCCTGTGTTGAACTTTTGTGCCAGTTGCCCCTTGTCCTGTCGCTGGGCACCTCTGACAAGAGTCTGGCCTCATCCTCTTGCCCTCCCAGGGGCCCTTTAGCTCTTGCTCAGCATTGATCAGATCCCCTCTCAGGCTTCTCTTCTCCAGCAGAACAGCCCCAGGGCTCTCAGCCTTTCCTGGGCACAGAGATGCTCCAGGCCCCTCTGCATCTTCACAGCCTCCACTGGACTCTCTCCAGCAGTTCCTTGTCTCTCTTGAACTGGGGAGCCCAGAACTTGACACAGTACTCCAAAGGTGGTCTCACCTGGGCAGAGTAGCGGGGGGTGATGAGAACCTCCCTCAACCTGCTGCCTCACTCTTCATGGACCCCAGAAGGAGAGTGTCAAAAGCCAGGGCTCTCCTTGTACCCCTCTGTGGGGATTTTGGAAGACAGGATTAAAAAAACCAAAAAGCACCCTGAAATTAGGGAGGAAAACAGTTACCATCCCCTGACGCTTGGCACCGCACGGGCAAAGCAAAGACAGAAGCTCCCAAACGCCTCATCAGCAGTTTTTTTTACCTTGCTTCTCTCCTTTGCACACACGCTTCAGAAGGAAACCAGAGTGACCCACGATCCACTGCTCCCGTTCAGCGACGGAAGGAAAAAATCTCTTATTCTCATTCTCTTTTAATTTTCTTCAAAAGCCTTGCTGCCTGTTTCCCAGCACCACAGCTTCCCTCCGGATTTTTTTGCCCTTTCAGGGCACCCTTAAAGAGGGACTCTGGATAAGAAACAACACAGAATTTGGGGAGAAACTGCCAGAGGGAGTAGCCGCGCAACACGTGTGCTCTGCAGCAGCAGCAGTGACTGCTCTGAAGGAGGGAGTTTTCTCACTGTCTTCTTCACCCAACCTCCTACATCCCACTTTTTAACTCAAGATCAGACTGGAGAGAAGTGCAAGAAGCAAGAGCAGAGTAATAAAAATAATTTAATAATAGTAATAATTTAAGAATAATGCGGGTAAGAGCGCAATGTGACAGAGGAGATGCTGCTGCTGCAATACGTCCCTACATTCACAGGAAGTCACAGCAGGATCGCACTGGGGGTGTACAAGGGACCCCTTCAGACCCTGCTCTGCGACATCCTTGGCATTGCTATTTGGGCTTCACCCATGGGACCTGAACCGGTTATTTGGGAACATGATGTGATGCTGTGTCACTTCACACACCAAAGTGATGAGCTTTCAGGGGTGACCCAGCATGGGGTGGGGTCATTATAGAATCACAGACTGGTTTGGGTGGAAAGGGACCTTACAAGGCCATCTAGTCCAACCCCCCTGCAGGGAGCAGGGACAGCTGCAGCTAGAGCAGGTTGCTCAGAGCCCTGGCCAACCTCCCCTGGAATGGTGCCAGGAATGGGGCAGCAACCACCTCTCTGGGAAACCTGGGCCAGGATCTCACCACCCCCAAGGTAAAAAATTTTTTCCTTCTTCCCAGTCTAAATCTTCCTCTTTTAGTTTAAAACCATCACTCCTTGTCCTGTCGTAACAGATCCTGCTAAAAATATTATCCCCATCTCTCTTACATGCTTCCTTGAAGTCTTGAAAGGCCACCAGGCCTCCCTGGAGCCTGTTCCTCTCCAAGCTGAAGAAGCCCAACTCTCCCAGCCTGGCCTCCCAGCAGAGGGTTCCAGCCCTCCCAGCATTGCTGGGGCTCCTCTGGTCCTGCTCCAACAGGTCCCTGTCTCTCCTGTGCCAAAGACTCCAGAGGAAGGGGATGTCTTAGTGCCCCCCATCCCACAGCACCCTTCCTACTTCGGGGGTGGAAAGGCTGCTCAGACCCCCGGCAGAATTGATGGTGTAAAACAAAGCTGAGTTTGCTGTACCTTAGTTTAAAACTAAAAAATTATCTATTATTAAAGTGACAATTATCCTATGGGGCAAACACATCCAGAGCAATGGAAAAAATTGCCAGAGCAGGTCGCAATTTAAGCTCAGCTTAAATTCAGGAGTTTATTTGGACTCTGTCTCGGCCACGTCCCAAGGGGGACTTTTCGTCGGCACCTCCCTACTTTGATGTCCAAGTTTTTGCATCTATACAGGACAAATGACCTATTTGCAGCAATTTTGTACACGGGAGACTTTTCCAGGGTAAAATCAGGTTTTTCTATTCAGGAAATTTTGCAGTTGAGTCTCCCCTTAACCCTCAGCCGCTGGTCCTGGGTTTGCTTCTTGTAACGCAGAAAGAGATGGAATTTACTGGCCTTGGCCTGGAGCTGCTTTTTTCCGACTTGGAAATTTGGAAAGCAACTCACCAAAGAATTTGGGAGGGGAAAAAAGAAAAGGAAAAGCTAATATATAAAGGAAGGAGGGTTGACCTGTACCCAGACAGCGCTTGCTCCAAAGGGAAGGGAAATCTCCCCCCGCCCCCAGCAAGTTACAATCAGAAGAAACCTCCAGCACCACCACCATTTAATAGAACCAAGATCTTTATTGATCTCACTGTAACAGCAACCACTGGCGAGAGCTTTTCTCCTCCCAAAACACCTGCTTGAAGAGACGGTATGAAATAAAAAAAACACCAAACCAAATCTGTACCCTGACTAGCAGAGGAGCTGCCCCGGCAAGGCCAGGAACTCCCTCCCTGCTCTTCAGCCCCGAGCCCCATCAGGAGAGAGAACCGGGAGAAAGTCGCTGGGATGGGGAACGGAGACAAAAGAAGTTCAAGGAACAACAGGAGAAAAAAAAAAAAAAGCAGTTTCCCTCCAGCTCCTCATCCTTGGATATCTTCTATTTGTTTTTTTTTCTGGCTTGGAGCAGGTTTCCCAAACCAAGTGTGGGTGGCCGTCCCCGCTCCTCAAAGGATGTTCTCATCGCCCTTGCCCCTGCTGCTCCCTCGATCCGAGGGGCCTCCACAAGACCTCCTAGGATCTTTGCTTTAAGGAAAAAAATATATTTTTTTATATATAATATATATATTTGTGCGCGTCTTATCACCACCCACACGCATACACATATTGTGCTACTTGCACTCACTCACTCACGTTCACGTCGCATCCCACTGAGTGCTACCCGTCCAAGGGAGAATTTGGGAGGTTTGTCCCATTCCCTTGCGTTTTTTGTTCGTTTTTTTTTTTTTGCTTTTCCCTCCAAAAACGAGCAGCAGCCCCCTCCCCTTCCTCGTGTGAAAAGCAGCTGGAAGATGGGAGCTCGCAACCAGCCAACCGACGCCAAACACACCTAGAGAAATAAATTACCGGACGGAAAGTGCGCAAAGCCCACGGCACGGAGCCACCGCCCCAGCAGGCAACGCGTCTCCGGGGCTGGGACCCTGGCGAGGGAGGGAGGATGGATAGATGGATGGAGCAGGCACTCAGGTGGGGGCTGATAAAATGGCACTTGAGAAGGTTGCAACACTGCTGATGGTACCCGACAGTAAAAAAAATATATATAAAAGGGGGTGGGCTTGGGGGGTGCAGCACAGCACCACCGCGGCATCCCCCACCATATGCCCCACACTAAACACTGCTCTTCAAGAGAGAGGAGAAAAAATAAATCCCATCTCTGAAGGTGGGAGGGGGGATTGGTTTTGAGATGCAGCGTGGCCACAACGGTGCCAGGCTGGCAAAGCTGCAGCATCTCACCCCGTATCCCGCCCTTCCCAGGGTGTCCAGCTATTCCTGAGACATCCAACGGTGCCGAGGGATTTCACTTCTGTATTATTCACATTATTAAAATAAGGGGGTATTAAAAAAAAGGCACTTTGCCAGAGGCAGTCATCCCCAGCTGGAAAAAAACGGTGTGGCCGGTAAAGTGCCCCTTTTTGGTACCAAAAAGATATAAAAGCAAGGTTTGTTGGGTTCGTTTCTTTTTTGTAACATATGGCTATGAGTCCTGGCCGGCAGGTTGGGGATGCAGTCCCCAGTCGAAGGGCCAAGCCAGAAGAAATCCGGGTAGGAAAGATGTGGATGCACTGCCCGACGCCATGGGGGACTGAGCTGGAGCCCAGGAGCACCGAAGGGAAAGGGGCTGCCAATGTTGTCCTCCACCAAACACCTGTGGGTCCCGGGGGAACAGAAAACTCCCCCCTTCCCCAGGGTTTAGGAGCGACGCTTTCGCCCTGCTCCCGAGAGGGTGCCCAAATTTTCCGGGAGAAAGGGCAAAGGTGGGGAGGGGGGTGCAGCTTCGGACAGCCAAGCTGCTGGCAATGGGAGGGGGTCAGGATTTGGGTGGGAGGGGAACATGAGGCAGCAGAAGAGGCACAGGGATGTTTTAAGAAGCCTGGTGGAGATCAGGGTGATGGTGGGAGGAGGAGGGGGAATAGAGCCGGATATGGAAGGGATGCTCCAGCTGGCGTATGATGGGACCGGTCACCCATACTGGGGGTGAAGCCAGAGCTGCGCTCCCTGGAATGGCGAGGGGAAGGCAGGCGGGGAAGGGGCTGCTGGTGGGGACCGCTGCCGCCTCCGCCTCGCTGGGACTGATTCTGCTAAGCCGAGGGGGTGTGCACATGTCTGGGGAGTTGCTGCTGCCGCTCCATGGTTCCCGCTCAAATATCCATCTCGAACTGCGCATCGTCCCCTGGTAGAGGGCAAGGAGAGAAGTGTTAAAGCGGTCCTGTACTTGGGTCACAACAGCCCCCTGAAACACTCCAACCTAGGGGAAGAGTAGCTGAAAACTGCCTGGGGGAAAAGGACCCAGGGGTGTCGGTCAACAGCTGGCTGAAGATGAGCTGGTATCTGCCCAGGTGGCCAAGAAAGCCAGAAGCATCCTGGCTTGGATCAGCACTGATACGGCCAGCAGGATTAGGGCAGGCATCGTCCCCCTGGACTGGCACTGGGGAGGCTGTCCCTCGAATCCTGGGGACAGTTTTAGGCCCCTCACTCCAAGAAGGACATGGAGGGGCTGGAGCATGGCCAGAGAAGGGCAACGGAGCTGGGCAAGAGTCTAGAGCACAAGTCTGGTGAGGAGCGGCTGAGGGACCTGGACTTGTTCAGCCTGGGGAAAAAAAGGCTCAGGGGAGATCTCGCTCCTGACAACTCCCTGAAAGGAGCTGGAGCCAGGTGGGGTCGGGCTCTTCTCCCAAGGAACAAGCAACAAGACAAGAGGAAATGACCTCGAGTTGTGCCAGGGAAGGTTTAGGTTGGACATGAGGAACAATGTCTTCCCTGAAAGGATTGTCAAGGCCTGGCCCAGGCTGCCCAGGGCAATGGTGGAATCCCCATCCCTGGACAGGTTTCAAAGCCATGGAGATGTAGTGCTGAGAGACATGGTTCAGGAGTGACCTGGCAGTGCTAGATTAATGGTTGGACTTGCTGATCTTGAAGGTCTCTTTCAACTAAAACAATTTCAGAATTCTAAGGAGTCCAGCCCACCCCCACTATATTCCACATTGAGGGGGTCTCTTACCCATGGATGGCTTCCCTTCCTGGTGGTTTAAGTTGTTTGCCTCCGCTTTGGGCTCCTCTCCAGCTGAGCTGGGGCTGGTGACACCGGGAATATCAGGGAGGTGACAAGGCGGGGTCTGGGCCATGGGCGAGTTGCGACGGTCCAGCAGGAACTTCCGATCGTAGATGATTCGGGTGCCTGGAGCAGGAGAATGGATGAGAGGAGAATTTGGGGGGATCTGAGATGGCAGCCTGTTTGCTGAAGCAGTCTCCCAGTTGGCCGGGTGCCCTGGCCAAGGACCCGCACCACAGCCCGAGGATAGTCGGGGAGGGCCGGGGGGTACGTGTGGCCGTGCCACCTGCTCTTATCTGGACATGGCGGGCGATAATTCATCGCTGGATAAACACCCCCGGCGACACCTGAGGAGCAGCTGCCCCTGGCCACTCGCCACCGTCCCGACAAACTCATGGCAAAGGGTGGGCACCCATCCGGGAGGTGACACCCTGAAATGTCCCCCATCTCCACATGCGGCTCCCCAAGCTGGGAACGAGGGATGTTTTGACCTCGGGGTGGCAAACCGGGACGGGGCAGAGTCCCCAGCCCGTCGCCACCGACACCTGGTCGGGTGTCGAGCCGCCGGTGCCCGGGAAAAATAGGAAACGCTCTTCCGAGCGCTCGCTTTAAGGACCGGCTGCAGGCGCTTTAGATCCACGACACAGAGTCGCGATATAGGCGCGACAGGCGCGCGATAGGCGGCGTTTAGCGAGGCGGGCGGGAGCGCTCCCCACCGGGCGCGGCCCCTCCGGCCACCGCCCCGCAAGGCCCCGGTTCTCCCCAGGTTCTCACCTCCCGGGGTGGTGGAGAAAAGGGTTCCGCCGGGGGTGGTGCAATAGTCCGGGGGCAGCTGCGCCGCGTCGCTGAGGGTCACGGTGCGGGTGGGGATGGCCCGGCTCTGGCTGGGCTGGCGGNCGTGGGAAAAAGAAGAGTTTTGGAAGCGGAGAAAAGGAAGGCCCGATATTCACCCTCTCCATTTTGCGTCTCGTAGAAGGGTTTCCTCTCCTCTGCCAAAATCTTTTGGCTGAAGCAAGCTGAGCAAAAGTACTAGGGAAAGGGGATGAGCTGATCAAACTAATCAGGAAAGGGCATGCATCCTCATACACCAAATTTGTCAACATAGAAATTTGGGAAACTTAGACCCCAAGGGACGCACCATCCACAGATCACAAGGAAAGGAGATGCAGCCCATACGCCAAAGGAACAACACAGAAAGTTGGGACTCCCATGCCCTGAGGGCCACTCCAGCCCCAAATCACTGGAAAATGGGATGCATCCCCATAGCCCAAATGTACCAACCAAAAAAGCTGGGAATCCCACACCTCAAGGGCTTCACCATCCCCAGATCACCAGGAAAGGGGACACCTCCCCACATGCCAAAGGACCAACTCAAAAAGTTGGGAGTCCTGTGCCCTGAGGGCCACACCAGCACCAGACCAGCAAGGAAGGGGATGCATCCCTATATCCCAAATATACAATCCTGGAAACTCTGGAATCTCTTACCCTGACAGCCATGCCAGCCCCAGCACAGCCCCCTTCCTTCCCACCCTCCCTTGGGAACGCTGATCCCAAAGGCTATTTTTAGCACTCCTCCCCCGAGAGGCCGGAGCAGCCAGTTTCTCCCTCCAACCGTGGATCCCTCTGGCCAAAGCGTATTCCCAGCGGGTCCTGGTGCCCGCATGCAGAAGAGGATGGGTGAAGCGGTGGCCCGGGTGGCCAGGAAGGTGAACGACACGGTGGAGAACAAAACAGATTCCCTCGGTAAGCCCAACCCTCCGGCTCAGCTCCCAGGGCAGGATCGGGTATCCAGGAGGGAGCAGGGCTCTATCTTTCGCTGCCACAGTCTAAAAAAAATAATGTCAGCCCCTCCTCAGGGTGCTGCACCCCCAGGCAAGGAAAACACCTCCCTAAAGGGCTCTTAACCTCCTCAAAATTTGAGTGGGCTCCCAGCTATAATCCCATGGGACATGCCTCAGGGATAAAGTCATTCCTCACAAGCAATGGCAGGAGGCAGACCTTGTCACGTCTGTGTTTTTCCCCTGTTTTGAGCTAATATCCACCCTGGGAAATCCCTGCTCCGTGCCCATCAGCTTCCCCGTGCTGCTCAGCCATCTCCAAGGCGTTAGGGACATAGAGGATGGGGATTATGGAAGTTGTTAGACATGGACTGCAAAGATCCCTGCCATGGAGAGGACACTACAGCATTCATGGGTGGGCAGCACCCAGATGGGCAAATTGAGCATTAAGGGGTGGCAAACAAGACGGGAAGCATCGCTCCATCCCAGCTTGAGTGCGTTTTAAGGTGCCTGGGTCTCTCTGGGGGGTAGATCTGGCCAACTGCAAGCTGATGACCTTCCCCGTGGGCATCTACAAAGCCATGAGGAGCGTCACTGAGGGGATCCACCGCATCTCCCTGGCAAACAACGAGCTGAAGTCCCTCACCAGCCGCTTCGTCACCACTTTCAGCCAGCTGAGAGGTAAGGGACAGCCCCATTGATTCGCAACCCCCAGGAGCCAGCAGAGAGTCCCCAGGTTGCTCCAGAGGGGGCAAAGCACAGGAGAGTTCCCCAGCACAGTTTTTGCTCCTCTGTACTCACACCTCATTCCAAACACTAGGTTCAGACTCTCCAAAATCCATTTTCCTTTACCCTTGCAGGTAGAGGGCACTGGTTTTGGTCTCACCCACCCTCCCAAACTCACACCCTGCCACCTTCTAACCACTTTCATCAGTGGCCAGACTGCTGTAGGGTCACTCATCATCCTCCAGCTCTCTCCAAGGATGAGCTGGAGATGACAGGACAGGAAAGGCACCCTGGGCATAATGGTACACGGCAGAGCTGGGGTGTTTTGGGCTGTAGAAGGCATGCTGGCTTGCTGCTGGCTAATTAACCGCCACCTTGACATTATCAGTGATAGTTCCTCCCTTTCCACTTGCTGCAGGAGGTGGGGACAGTCACCAGTGCACAGTTAGTGCCACGGAAACACGTCCCTGAGGATCCCAGTGAAAGCAGCCAGAAGCTTACCTGCTAAAACACAGTCATGCAAGCATCCAGGGCATCCAGCATCATGGTTTTGAGGGCTTTCCTGCCCCTGCAACCACACCTGGAGCTCTGGCAGCTTTTAAAAGTAAATATTTTGGGTCATTTAATGTACTGTAGAAGCACCACTGTGGTGGGTTTCTGGGGAGGCTTCCCATGTTGTACTTGAGATGGAGCATCATCCCTGAAAACTCCCCTAGGATGGTGAAAAGAAACACTTCAAGCAACAGAAATCAATTTTCATTTTCTAGACAGTGAGCCCTGAGGGGGAAAAAATTAAAAAGTCATTTCCCAACAAGGTCTTTGCTCTGCCAGTGAATAAATTACTCTGGTGATGAACAAGTCAGGCCCTAGCAGAGGCTGGGGACAGTCTTGACCCAGCCTGAATAAGGCAGGACCTATAAATACCAGGTATTAGCAAAGTGAGGGCAGCTTGTGTGGGTATTTATAGAGCAGAAAGCCCGGTGTCACTGGAGAAGGGCATAGGGACAGTGTGATTTTGGTTCCTGTTCCCCAGGGCTATGGGCCTTTCAGCAAGAGTGCTGCTCCCGACCCCCCAGGAGCTCATTTCTCAGGGAGAAAAAAGCATCACAAGGCGTTAAACTCTGCAGAACAGATTTTTTTTTTTGCATATAAATGCACTTCTTCCACTACTCTGTTGATATCTCAGAAGGGATTCAGGCTGTGAAGAAGAAAAATAGCCTTAAGCCACAACAAATGTCCATGGGAGGGGGGTGATGGGGAATTGCACTGACTTCCCTAAGAAATAATTGCTTTTTTCTGAAGCCCCTGATTGCAAAATGCTGCACGGGTTTTCATTAGGAGAGCCCAAGGAAGCCACAAAACATCTTGCTCCTAAAATCTGTATTTACAGGAGGCAAAAGTCCAATGGGAAGCCACAGAGATAAGAAAAGAAAATGAAACAAATCCCATCTAGGGAGTTGAAATCCTGTTGCTAGACCCAGCAGCCCACGGGGGGACAAATTTAAACTAAGCTATGTGTTAATTAAATATAATCATAATCAATTACGCTTTATTGGCTATTTTCCCCATCAGAGCTCAACCTGGCAGGCAACTACCTACACCGTCTGCCCGAGGAGGTCACCTCCCTGCTGCACCTCCGAGCCATCAACCTCTCCCGCAACCGATTTCGGCATTTTCCCGAGCCCCTGGCTGCCGTTGCCACCCTGGAGACCATTGACCTGGAAGAGAATGAGATCACAGGTGAAAAGGACCTTTTCCCACTGGAAGGGAGGCTCAGCATCACCCCAGAATCCAGCATCCACTGGGCTGTGGATGCAGCCAGGCTGAGGGATGACTTAGTGATCCAGCAAAAAGGAGGGTGATTTGGGGCACAGGATGCAGAGGGGATGCTAAACAGACAAAGCCTCGTTAGCCACTTGCCTCCCAGGATGAGGCCTCTGGAAGCATAAAGGGAAATCAAGCTCCATTCAAGCCTCCCCATTGACCATGCTGGGCTCTGGCTCTCCAAAGCAGCTCCAGCTGTGACTCAAAATCAGCAGATTTAATAATGATAAAAAAATAGATGCAACTGGAGGACTCAGCCCCAAGGATGCTGGGCTGTTTGCTGCTAGGGCACAAGCCCACCTGAACATTTCCCAGGGCAACTAGAAGCTGTAATACTACAAAAAAAAAAAAAAAGAAATTAAAGGAATAAGAGCCATTCATCCTTTGACCCTGCAGTGGGAGGAAAATCTTTTAGACACAAAGCTGAAGCCTTTGGAGTCTCTGAAAACTGGGCAAAAAGGGGCAGCTGTTGCATACAGATATAAAGGGATTTATATAGGAGAGAGTTTTCAAAGAGCTCAAGCTGGAGCATCCCACGCAGATCCCCAGGGAGGCCAATATCGAGTTCACTCAATTTTGCTGTTTTATCTGGGATGGCTTCAGCTGCTGCTGGGAAAGTTGCTTCCCTGCAACATGCAGTTTATTAACAGCATCAGCTGCTCCCCGTCCAGGCCTATAACAGCAAGACATTAAACAACTGCTTCCATAAAAGCCAGTAAAATGCATAGTTTTTCCCTCACTCCCTTGTCTCCTGCCTCCTGGAGACAGCTCTCTCACTCTTAGTTCCTGCCATCACTTTTTGAGCATTATTTGGCCAACTTAAATCAGACCCAGTCTTCAAACAGAGTATTTTCCATCCGGTTTGTGCAGGCAGGCTGCTGTAAGGGAACATAGCTTTTTTGTTGGCTTCTTAAAAATTATTGGTTGTGGGGTTTCTTTCCCTGCTTTCATGCAAAGAGGAAAGGGATGTACCCACTGGGGGAGAGGGTGGTTGGAAAACCCAGCTTCCAGGCTTGGTGACCTCCCACCTGTCTCCGCTTCACTGCTCTTATCAGGCTTGGGAAGAACAACATCAGGGTAGAAGTTAACAATTTGAAACCAAAATATTTTAGGGATTTATTTTAGTAATGAGCACAATGCTGTCTGGCTGCAGAAATAAGTATGATTAACCTGTTTCATGCATTTTCTGGGAATGGAAGAGGCAGAGATTAGAAAGCCTGGGGTGCTCCCAAGGAAACAAAAGTCTAGACAATTCCATCGCTCCTGCCAGTCCTTCTCAAATGTCTCCCAGGCTCATCTGCACATTAATTCACTTTTAAATACTTAAACATGTATTGTTATATTATGATATAGTTTATCTATGAGCTTATATTTATACATCCACCTTTTACTCCCACAACATGGGAAGGAGAGTTAAAGAGAATCCATCAAGTTGAATTTAACTGACACCAATTTTAGTTTTTCCTTCCCAGCCAGGCAGGATTTGAGCCCTTCACAATCATTTCCCTTCCAGGAGCCCTTAGGACAGGCTGTAGGAGATCACATCTTCTCTTTCCCCCACTACATGGACATACAGCTCACCACCTAGAGCCAGCTAAGGACCCTGGTTCAGCAGCAGGGTCTCCTAAGGAGCAAGTCCTAGCATGTTCTTGGAGAAGCTCCTAAGACACCAGAAAGCTCACGTAGGTGCTGTTCCCCAACACCACCACCCCCAAAATAGCCAACACAGGAAGGAGCTGCCCCAGTAGTGCCTTTTATAGTTTGGGAACCAGGTTGCCCCATTTAGCCCAATAATGAGTTGAGGACCCTGCTCCAGATATAAGGGCGGTAGGAGAGCACAAGGGTGTTCTACAGATTATGGATGGGAAAGGGGAGTTGAGGGAGAACTGGAGCTTTTTCCAGCAGCATGAAAGTTGCTAGATGGTCTGCTTGTTTAGGGTTTATCGGTGTTGCTGTAGCCATGTGCTGTTCCCAGTCCTGCCTTCTCTCTTCTGTCCTTTCCCTGATGGTGAAGGAGCTGATAGCAGGGCTGCAAATGCAATTTCAAAGTGCTATCCTGAAAGAGGCCTGAGTCACCTCCTAGGACATATTAAACTGGAGATGGTAGGTAACTTTTTCCAGCTAAAGGAAAACAAGAGTAAGAGGAAACTAATTAATGCCTTCCTGGAGTCTGTGGGCTCTGTGAAAGGAGACATTTAGTGCCAGGAGCTGCCCTTTTCAACTCAACCAGCTCTTAACTCTGGAGTGTAATTATCTGCATAGTAATGTCAGGGCTTTTAACTTTTTCCCTGCTAATGAGAGTTCTGTCAGATTAGCCTTTTCAGCTCTCAAGTCCATGGGGTTTTTTTTTGGTGCTTGATGCTTTGGTTTCTCTTTCCTTGTTCCTTGAGTAATGATTTAATGCAGAAGCTGTTGAGACAGCAAGGGGGATGCTGGAGACTACTAGCAAGACTGGGCAGGCTGCTGCTGGGGACAACTGTGGCTTGATTTTGTCCTTCTGAGCATCAGAGAGAACCCCTCTTAAACTGGAGTAGCAGCATGGAAAATGCATCTTTGTTAATAGCCCCAGAGGAGCCAGTGAGAGAGTTTCCACCAGCAGGTTTGGAAGAGACTGGCAGGAGCTGGTGGTCACCAAAGGATGCGAGTAATGCTAAAAAGTGACCAGGAAGCAGCTCTGCTGAGCAGGATCTTTCCCCTTTCAATTTGCAGCCGTATGTGGCTGTGAGACCTTTGTGGCTGTTGCTGTTTATTACCCAGCTCTTCAAATGCCTTGGCAGATATCAAAATCAATCTCCTTGGATGTTTCTCGATGCCTCGTCAGCCCTTTCATCTGAAGGAGCTGGGCTCTTCACTCATTTCTTATCATATTCTGATCTGAGGAAATTATTGTTTGCTTTAGTTATGAAAAAGTCTTTTTTTCTTCTTCCCCTTTTTTTGCTCAACTGATGAAGCCAGCATGTGTAATTCAAATGTGAGTGTCTGGTCCATCTGGGGAGCCACCAAGAGTATCCTTTGGGTTGCTTCTAGAGCAGTTTGTGGCTCCTACATCATGGCCATATAGCTATAGGCTGAACTGTATGCCCTGCTTGTTGCTTCATGCCAGGGTGAGTCACCTGGAATCAAACTGCAGAGCTGGGCTGCTACCACCCTGGGGAAGGCCAGCTCCCTAAAACACTTTCCTTAATTCCCTAAATTTAAGCAAACTGGGGGTTTATTTCTCTGCAGAGCCTTAGAAGATCATTAAATAAGAAGAAATCTAGAAAAAAAAGAATTTCCATCAAGGGGGAAAAAATATGCAAAATTATCCAGGGGAGTGGCAGGGAACAAATTAATCATAAAGATGTATTTTTTTAAAAAAAAGATAGACATGTAAAGAGAGATGCATTGCTGAGAAATGTGGATGACAGAAAACAACACTGCTCTCTGGGGAGGAAAGAAGGAAAAAAAGCACCATCATAAAGGTGTTTGAGTCTTTTTGCAGTATACAGTAAGTTCCATGGCTTAAAAATTGTACCGTCACAACACTGCAATTCTGCTCCAAGTATTGGCAGAAGAATCTGGAGCTGGGAATATAAAAGGCTCTTGTCATTTTGCTGGCCAAAGGAAAAAGAAATTGTGCTGAGTAAACTCAGGCAGGTGGGCTTTTCAAGCCCAAAATGCTGTCATTTGTAACAAAAAGCTGAATATCTCATCTTTTTGATGATCTTAATGCTCAGGTTTCTCCCTTGGTCTCGTTCCTCCACTCTCAGCGGGTTCACACTGGGATCAGCCACAAGACTTGCACCTTTTTGTTTGTGTGGTTTTTTGTTTTCTTTTTTTAATTTAAAAAAGGTTGCCTTTAGAAACCCTTCCTAAAGGAAAACATCTGAATTCAAGGAAATTGCAAAATAGGAGGGTGCCTGGCAATGGCCAGGAGCCGTTTTGCAGCCTGGCCAACAAGGGCAAAGAGCAGGTGGCTCTCCCATTTGCCTGGCGAGGGCTCCTGGGCATTGCAACAGCGGGAATAAAACAAGGGAATAAGTCTTTTTAGCACCCTAGCAGGGCTTTTTTTAGGACTGGCATAACTGGAGGGTAGTGTCCATTATGATTTTCACACCTTGTCAAGACATTTGCTTGACTGGTTGTATAATTTGGTATCATTTTGTGATGTTTCTCGCTGAATAAAAGCCTGGAGATTGGTGGGAACAGGGTTTGCTTTGGGTTGTCCATCTTGCCATGGATTTTGTCCCAAATTCCCCAGCAGCTGACACAGGGATGGATGCTCACCCCTCGGTGCTCTTTTTGCAGAGGTGCCGGCAGAGAAACTGGCCACCATGACATCACTGAAGAGCCTCAACCTGAGGGAGAACCCCGTCGGCGCTGAGGTGCGGCTGCTCGTCCGGCCTCTTGTTCCCTTTGACCTGCTGCTGTCACCTGAGCAGCCCATCCTCAAAGCCTGAGAGGATCTTGGGCTGCCCAGGAGAGTTCTTCTGAGGGGTGACTGCCTGGGAGAGTGGTTTGCCTTAGGTCGGTCCTTGCTGGGCTGCTATTTTTGGCTGAAACCCGCAGCGAGGCCGCCAGTCCCTCTTTTTTTTTTTTTCCGTAATAAAAAGCAAAGCGGTGGCTCTGCCAGGTCCCGAGCCAGGGAATATCCCACTTTGTGTTTTGGGGAGGCAGAGGAGCCAGGATGCACACGCTGCGGGTTTGGGTAAAACCAGAGGAGTTGGATGCTTGGCTGCATCTATTCTGCTTGGTCCAGGGCTGGGATGCTAGGGGACATCCCTGTGCCCATAAGGATTCCTCCTGGAATTGCTGATACAACCATGTGCCTGATTAAATGTTTTCCTGCTACTTGTGTACGTTTTATTTGTATTTGTTAAATTTACGAGTAACCAGTCGTCTTCTTAAAGAAGCCCCTTTGCACATGCCAGTGTAGCTCAGACTGAAGCCTCCAGTTGAGTTCTGCCAAGACTTGAGCAGGATTTCTCTGGATTTTCTCAAGGAATTTTTTTTCCAAGGAATTATTTTTTTTCCCCCCATGGTTTATCCCCATAAAAGTCAGAGCAACCCAATACCAGCAGGTGCTGCTCACCACATGGGTGTCCCCAGGAGCGTGCGCCAACCTCCTGGGTGCTGTGGGTCTTCAAGACATGCCGCTTTCTCTCCCAGGAAGAACTGGGATGTGGGGCTCAGGATATGGGCCAGGGAGGGTGGTTCCTTGGTGGCAGGGAGGCCAATGTCAGGCATGCTAGCGGCCCTTAGCAGCTGGTTGCCTGCCAAAAAAAATCCTGGGAGAAACCACAGGTGTTATCTCAAAATGCTGTGTTTAAACACTTCATGGGTTTGAGGGACAAACAGGTCCCAATGGTGGGGGCTGGCTGAGGGCAGCCCGCAATGGTTCACCCTAGAAATATTTGACTTTTAGGATTGCCCAAACCCAACTTTGGTAAAAGACCGTGGTAAGAGGCGGGCTGTTGATGTTGGCAGGGATGGAGGAGCTGGAGCAGAGCAGCTCTGGGCCAGGAACAGCATTCCAAAGGACCATGCTGCTTTTCCCCACCACCTGGGTGATTTACCCTTGTCCTCGCCACTTATGTTGGGGCTCCCAGCATGTTCACCCTCAGGAAAAGAGCAGGAATGCTTCTGGGAATACCAGACATCAGCTGGAGGTGAGGTACCAAGCGCCAGTATCAGCCTGGAGACCTCAAGGGTGACAAGGGGGGGAGAGACCCAAATCCTCCCCAGGGACCAACCCTGCTCCGGCTCTCCCTGCTTCTCCCGTGGCTTGCATCCCACATCCCCCCCAGTATCCATGGCAATGGGAGGCGCTCCCCCCTCCCCTTCTCCTCTCCTCATCCGCTGCAGCTGCCCGAGCAGCCGCAACCGACGCGGCAGCGGCACCGGCACCGCGGTACCGGCACCGGGGCTCGGCCCCTGGGCTTGGGGGGAGGACGGACTGTGGCGGGGGGCAAGCTCTCCCCCCTCCACCCCCGTACGGTGGCAATGCAGCCCCCGGAGCCAGCACGGGCCAGCGGACGTGAGTACTGAGACCTGATTTGTTTTCTTTTCTCCCCAAAACCAGCGTCCAGCTTTCCCAGCCTCGCCTCTCCAGGAGGCGGTTTCCCAAAGCCAGGCAGGGGGGAGACTCCAAATTGGTCCCCGCATCCCTTTGTCCCTGTGTTTGAGATGCCACAGGGGACACCCCCATCCATCCATCCATCCATCCATCCATCCATCCATCCATCCATCCATCCATCCATTCATCCGGCACCAACTTCGAATGCTCCTTATTTCCCTTTCCTCACCTCCCACCTCGCTTCTGGGACCACCTGGCATTCCTCGGCCCCAGGACACCCACCTTCCGTAAATGCCACCAGATGTTGCAGCCCAAAGAGATAAAAGTCCAGTAAAGTTTTTTTGGGGGTGCTTAATACGGCAGATTCTGGTCAAGCTCACTGCAGTCTTTATGAGCCCTTCTACTAACGAAGCCGCTCCAGGCAGGGGCATCCGATGCCAACCAGAGAGCCCCAAAACCTCTTTGCCTTCTCCAGAGCTGCTGCTGCAACTCCCTCTCCCACCCCTCCAGCACCTTTCTGAAGTCCAACTGGAAACATCTTGGCCAAATCTTGGCACCCAGGTCTAGAGGCCGGAGCCTTGGTGGTCCCAGTAACAGGATGGGGGGGAAAAGCATCTGGACCAGTGAGCTGAGCACTGGCACAGGGACGGGGAGGCGAGACGGCCACCCACCAAGCAGCGGCTTTGCAGCGCTTCCTCCAGAACTGCCTGAGCCTTAAAGCTGAAAGATGCTTTTTCTCGTCCCAAAATTGCAGTCTGGTTTTCCCTCGGAGTGTTGTGACCGCTGCTTGAATTCCTCATCAAAACAGTGGTGTGAAATCGTAAGGGTGTAAAAACGAAATGGGAGAAATCATAATGGGAAAAGTCATAGTGGTATAAAATCACAATGGGAAAAATCATAGTGGTATAAAATCGTAATAGGAGAAATCATAATGGGACAAATCATAGTGGTTTAAAATCATAATGGTGTAAAACTGTAAAGGGAAAAATCACAATGGGAAAAATCATAATGGGAAATCATAATGGTATAAAATAACAATTGGGCCACAATGCTGCCATACCTAGGGCTGTGTAACCCAAGGAGAAAGAGATGGGTTGGGACACTGAGCTGATCCCACCAGGACACATCCCAACCAGGCTGGGCACTGGTATAAATATGGAAACCCACCTCTGAAGGAATTAAGAAACGAAGGGAATAATTGTTTTGTCCTTTCTCAGCTTCATTCTCTTGCCTTCCCTTCCTCAGGCCCTTCCAATGACAGCTGGTCCAACTCTACGACGAGCGAGAGCCACCTCCTGAAGAACTACACCTTCTTGGCCTACTACCAGCACTCCTCCCCGGTAGCTGCCATGTTCATCCTGGCTTACACCTTCATCTTCCTCATGTGCATGATCGGCAACTTCTTGGTGTGCTTCATCGTGGTCAAGAACCGCCAGATGCGAACGGTCACCAACATGTTCATCCTCAACCTGGCCATCAGCGACCTGCTGGTGGGCATCTTCTGCATGCCCACCACCTTGGTGGACAACCTCATCACAGGTGAGCGGGGCAGCGGAAGGGTGAGATGCAAGAGGGAGGAGTGAAGGCGGTGGGGAACACCACCCACCTTCTGCCCTTCACACAACAGGCCACAACAGGTGATATTGTTTTCTGAGGATGAGGAGGGCTGCTCAACCACCTCCAATGAAGGGAAGCGTTTCATTTACAGCTACTATTTTAGGGGGCAAATGTCTCTTTTTTTAATTTTTGATGTTTGGGACACTTTTTGCAAAGTAAGTATGACTTTAATGCTGCATTCACTATTTATTTAAAGTCCAGCCGTTCTCCCTTAAGCAACACTGAAAGGAATCATACAATGGGTTGGGTTGGAAGGAACCTTTCAAAGACATCTAGTTGAATTGTCCTGCAGAGAGCAGGGACAGCTGCAACTAGAGCAGATTCCTCAAAACCCCGTCCAACTCATCTTCCAGGGATGGAGCATCCACAGCCTCTCTGGGCAACCTGTTCCAGTGTCTCACCACTCTCAGAGTGCAGAATTTCTTTCTAATTTCTAATCTAAATCTTCCCTCTTCCAGTTTGAAGCCATCACCCATCGTCCTATCACCACAAGCCCTTTACAAAATGTCCCTCCCTAGCTTTCCTGTAGCCCTCTTGAAGCATCGAAAGGTCACCAGAAGGTCTTCCCCAGAGTCTTCTCTTTTCCAGGCTGAACAAACCCAACTCTCCCAGCCTGGCCTCCCAGCAGAGGGTTCCAGCCCTCCCAGCACTGCTGGGGCTCCTCTGGCCCTGCCCCAACAGGTCCCTGTCTCTCCTGTGCTGAGGACTCCAGAGCTGGACCCAGCCCTGAAGGGGAGGGTGTCTCCCCAGAGCCCTGGGAGCAGAGGGGCAGGATGTCCACACTGCTGGGGATGCAGCCCCAGGAAGAACCCACTTCTTCTGGCATCGATCTTCTCCGGTGCTGGCTCAGTTCTGCCCGTTGACCTTTCCAGAGATAAAAGGCGAGGTTGGCAGAGCTCAGCGGCAGCCGGAGCTGGGGCACGGGGCAGAGTCTGTGTTGATTTACTCCGGGGTGTGATTGCACCTCAACGGTGGGGTCAAGAAACGAGATGAAAGGCCTTCTGATCGAGGATCCCAAGGTCGGTCCCTGTGATAACAGCTCAAGGGTAGTAGAAATGGAAACTCAAGGAGCAGGGTGGTTGTCAAGCGCAACATGTATCTGTTTTTACCAATTCTGGGGTTTTTTTCCAAGCATTGGTACAGCAAAAGGTCATCTCTGTACGGGCCAAAAATGCAGCCCCTTCCTTAGAAGCCTCCTCCATCAATGACTCGGTGCATGGAGACATCTTAGAGGGAGCTTCCGATGGTCCTGGCCAAGCCAAACCCCGTGTTGTCCCCTCACAGGTTGGCCCTTTGACAACACCATGTGCAAAATGAGCGGCCTGGTGCAGGGCATGTCCGTCTCCGCCTCCGTTTTCACGCTGGTGGCCATCGCCGTGGAGAGGTATGTTGGCGTGGGGGACATGGGATGGAGCACGTTCAGGTGTCTCATACAGTTTCCATCACGGGAAAGCTCGGAGATGTGTCCCAGCTCTACAGGATGACCACAAGGCTGACCACAGGGCAGCTCAGCAAGGTGGAAACACCAAATCTGGAGAGATACCAACCTGTCTCTGTCATTAAAAGCCTTATGTAAAGAGCAATCCATCTTACCTCCCTCCCCACCTCTGGGTCCTGGTGACCCTACTAACCCAGGGACATCCCACCAGGTACTCAAAGCCACCACCATTTGCCCTCCTGCAGGTTTCGCTGCATTGTCCACCCTTTCCGGCAGAAGCTGACGCTGAAGAAAGCCCTAGTGACCATCACCATCATTTGGGTGCTGGCCCTCCTCATCATGTGCCCTGCCGCGATCACCCTGACTGTCACCAAGGAGGAGCACCACTTCATGGTGGACACCTACAACAACTCCTACCCCCTCTACTCCTGTTGGGAGGCCTGGCCCGAGACGGGGATGAGGAGGATCTACACCACCGTCCTCTTCTCCCACATCTACGTGGCCCCCCTCGCCCTCATCGTCATTATGTATGCCCGCATCGCCTTTAAGCTCTTCAAGTCGGCGGCGCCTGTCCGTGACCAAGAGGAGCCGGAGGGCAGAAAGGTCTCCAGGAGGAAGGCCAAGGTCATCAACATGCTCATCATCGTCGCCCTCTTCTTCACCCTCTCCTGGCTGCCCCTCTGGACTCTGATGCTGCTGATGGACTACGGGCGGCTGAGCGAGGGTCAGCTCCGCCTGGTCACTGTCTACGTCTTCCCCTTCGCCCACTGGTTGGCTTTCTTCAACAGCAGCGCCAACCCCATCATCTACGGCTATTTCAACGAGAACTTCCGACGGGGCTTCCAGGAAGCCTTCCGGGCCCCTTTCTGCTCCCCCCACAGCCACCGCCGGCCCTACGCCCCGAGGAGCCATGGCCGCGGGATCCTCTTTGCTGCTCGCAACCGTGTCTTCATCCAGACCCGCACCAGCGACTCGCCACCCGCTTCCGAGTCGGGTCCGTTAGCTCCGCGTCGAGCCGGTGTTCCAGCATGGCATAGCTGAGCCCCTCGGTCGCCTTCAGACCCAGGCCTTTGGTGGATGGTGTGAGGTGTAGCCATAGAATCACAGAATGTTAGGGGTTGGAAGGGACTTCTAGAGATCACCTAGTCCAACCCCCCTGCCAGAGCATGATCTCCTAGGGCAGGCCACACAGGAACACATCCAGGTGGGTTTGGAAAGTCTCCAGAGAAGGAGACTCCACAACCTCCATGGGCAGCCTCTTCCAGCCTCCCTCACCCTCACAGGAAAGAAGTTTCTCCTCATGCTGAAATGGAACCCCTTGTGTTCTAGCTTGTACCTGTTATTTCTTGTCCTATGACGGGGCACCACAGAAAAGAGACTGGCCCTTTCCACTTGACACCCACCCCTTAGGTATTTATAGACTTGAATAAGATCCCCTCTCAGCCTTCTCTTCTCCAGACTAAACAGCCCCAGCCTTTCCTCATAGGAGAGATGTTCAAGTCTCTTCATCATCCTCATAGTCTCCACTGGACTCTCTCCAGTAGATCCCTGTCTCTATTGAATTGAGGAGCCCAAAACTGGATACAGTATTCCAGGTGTGGTCTCACCGGGGCAGAATAGATGGGGAGAAGAACCACCCTCGACTTGCTGGACAATTTTCTTAATGCACCCCAGGACACCATTGGNCAGCGTGGAGGAGCGCGCCGCGCCTCACAGCCTGGAGTACCGGCTTTTCTTCAGTGAGTGCCTCCCCGTTTTTTCCTTCTCCTTCCTCTCTCCTCAGCCTGACGGGGGTGAGTCCTTTTGCTGAGCGCCCGCGGCCTGAGGTGCTGCCCCCTCCCCGCCCCCCTTCTCACCTCACCTGAGGGGTCCCCTCAGGCAGGGCCTGACTCGTCCTTCCNGGTACTGGTGCCAGGTGTTATTCCCCTCCAGATGCAGCACTCTACACTTGCTCTTATTGAACTTCATGAGGTTCACCTTTGCCCAGTTCTCCAGCCCGTCCAGATCTCGCTGGATGGCAGCACAGCTCTGGTGTATCTGCCACTCCTCAGTTCCGTATCATCAGCGAACCTGCTGAGGGTACGCTCTAACCCCGTAATGGGGGATTTGCTGCCCTAGAGTCACCAAAATAAAGGCGACACGTCCCTGCCTTGGCTCCATTATGGTTGAGGGGCTCTGGGGAGAGGGGGNACCTGAGGGGTCCCCTCAGGCAGGGCCTGACTCGTCCTTCCCCCGCTTCCCTCCTCTACCCTTTTTGCCTTGCAGAGGATGCTGCCGGGCGCTACATCTCCCCTTTCCACGACATCCCCATCTACGCGGATGCCGGCGAGGTAGGTAAGAGGGGAGAGGGGCCACCGGTGACAAGAGCAGGGCCCTGGAGCGGTGGGGGCTGAGTGTGAGCGTGGTGTCGGTGCTGGCCCTGCAGGCCGGGAAGAGCCGATGGAGGCTCCTGGTGCCTCGAGCACCCAAAGCATTATCAAGTCGGGCGGTGAATGCGTACCCTTGTCTCGCAGTCTTGGCCTCGGGTAGAGCAGCGTAGGAGGAGAAGAAGAGAGATGATCCCATTCCCATATTCACGTTTGAAATATGAGAGGTTGTCCTGGATTTGCCCAAAAGGAGCAGTTTTCCCGTTTGGCTAAATACCTCCGTGCACTCCCCTGTGCATACTGTGTGAGATTTTGACTGCAGTGAGGCTGCTTTACGCCTGCAGTATAACCAGCCATAGAACAGAAGGTGAGGATGTGAAATTCTTGCTGTAACAGCTCCAGGGGGCCTCTTGCCTTGCAAAAAAATGTAGATGGGGAACCCACCACACGCAGTGCTGCAGGGCTTTTACATCCTTCCAGTCAAATGAGGCTGTTCAGAATCACTGTCTTAAAATGCCCCAGCTCTAGGAAGCCGAGGCGACTGTGTTTCAGCTTTCCCTAAGTGCTTTTTCCTTGGTAATTCGGGCTCTCTGACTGTGTTCTTTTACCTGGGCAGCCCGTTTCTGCTCTTTACACGTCTTAAAAAGCTGTGCAGCTTGAGGAACGTAGTGGATGAGCTGTTCTCACACTGGTGGTAGGTGTAACATGGAGGTGGAGAGTGGTAATGGGAAAGGAAAACGAGTATGCAGGATTGAGACAAGAACCTCTACAAAGTAGCTGTTTCAGCTTTGAGGTGCAGTTGTTGTCTGGATAGGTGACTTTTGCCCTCTCAAAAGGGAACAGGCAGATTGTAATCATCAGAGACTGTGGCGAAGGAGTTTCTGTGGCCAGTCGGGAACGGGGTTTTCCACGGCAGGTGTCTGGAAAGTAACTGGGACAAGGAAAATCCCGTTGATACTACGCTTTGCAAACTTGCAGAACAGGGGAGGCAAGAGACGGGGGAGTGTGTGTAGGGGTGAGGAGGGTTTCCGTGGGCTGGGAATGATTAGCAAGGGAAACTGGGCTACTGGTGTGCCTTTGGGCACTTGGGGCTACTTGCTGGAGTCCTTGAGCGGCTAAGGCTGCTTGGCCAGGTTGTGAGGAGAAGCAGATATCACTGAAGGTCACAATCCCTGACGTTACACAATAGCCCTGATCACATTAGACCTCTTTCCATTGCTGGAGTGCGTCTCCGTCTCCGCGGAGATTTTCCTTGTTACTTAGCAGATTCGTTACCAGCTGTGGTAGGGAGCTTGGCTTGGAGCAAAAGATTGTCTTACTCTGTCTGGGCTCCTTGATCTTTATCCTTAGACCTCTAAGTCACTTGAGAGGATTGCAGGGTGGTTGGGTGGTGGGGTTTTTTTCAGCATCAGGCTGGGCTCTACTGACCTTATCTGTACCTGTGTGTCTTGGCATTACAAGGGAATGACCTTGGGCTGCTACCTGGGTGTCTTGAAAACTGTGAAAGTAACAAAGATGCCCCCCCACCCCGAGTCATCCTTCCTTGCCTACAAAGCCAGAAGCAGTTCCAATTGCCTCATCCCTCACCTTGGGTTACTTTAAAATAGGGATTGGAAATGAGCGGTGACACCCTCTGCCCCTGCAACTAAGGGGTTGTAATAAACTTCATGTGGAGGAGGGTGTGGACAAAATGGATGATGTAATCGTGCTCATTGCACAAGAACAATCCATTTGTGGCGCAATCCAGGTACAAGGGATTTTTGCAGCGTTAATGCTACTCAAGGTGGGGATCAGAAACCTTCTGGAGGCCAGGGAGCAAGGTTTGGCTTTTTGTTCAAAAGCCAAACAGAAAGTGTTAATAGTTCAAGCGTGGAAGAAGCTTGTTTCCTCCAAGAGGAGATTGACACTCAGCTCTCCAAAGTCCTCTCAGCCCAGCTGGAGTCAACAGGAGCTGTTTTCAAGCATCGCTTGTAAACTCCGTAGCGCAAGATGTGGTTCTACACTTCTCTCCCATGTCTTTATTCTCACACCGTGCTGCTAACAAGGTCTGCTTTTAGAGCAGTGTTGGCTCGGAGAGGGGGAGCTGGGGCATCTTTCCCTGCTTCAAGACAGACTGGAATACTTGGGAGTGATGTTCTTGGGTCATACTCACATTCTTAAGTAGATGGCTTGCTCCCATAAGTTTTGGCTCTCGGAAATTGCCGGGGTGGCTCTCGCTGGATTTAATAAATATGCCTCCAACCTGCTTTGGTTACATCCAGGGTAGTTTGTACGCGGCTATCTTTGTTTAAAGCTACTGTTCTGTGACCTGATGGAGATGTCTGTAGGTGGTAACTGCTGCGGAGTGTGTGGGTAACCTCAAAAAAGGAGAAAAAAAGTTAGGAACCGGTTGGTTTTCATGTGTACTTGTGTATGTTCCCTAGTTTAAAGGGACTCCTTTAAGAGATTCCTTCCCATTCACTGATCATTTGCTTTCTTCAGAACGTGTTCAACATGATTGTGGAGGTACCTCGCTGGACAAATGCCAAAATGGAGGTAACTATGTGACAGTTCCCAGCTTAAGTGCTGACTTAATATTTGGCTTTGCTGATTCTCTCCTCCTCACCTCCCCATCCTGAACTGGAGCAAGGAAAAGGGCAAGAAAATTACCCAGCCCCAGTAAATAAGTCCTTTCAAAACCTGCCACACTCCAAGCATCACGCCAAGGGAGCTCTTTAGATGTCATTCTAATTGATCATGTAAATACTTTTTTAAAGTTAGAGGCCCAGTGTGGAGGTGGAGAACTCGCAGAAGCTGGAATAATTTTGTAGTCTTCTGTTGTTTCTGATCAAAGCAGCATCTTGCAGCTCTCGGCCCCGTGGTTCTGACATTTGTAAGCCTGCTGGAAACTATATCCCGTGGGATATGGCAACGCAATAGGAAATAGAGTTGGCCAATATCTGCTGTTGACCTTGGGGTTAGCTCCTGGTCTCTTGCCTTGTCTTTTAGGAGCCAGCTTCATTAAAAAAAAAAAAAAAAAGAAAGAAAGAAATTGCTTGTTTGTTTTTTTTTCTTGAAGAGCAAAGCAGAGGGATTTACACAGGCAACTTCTCTTTCAGATTGCGACAAAGGATCCCTTAAACCCAATTAAGCAAGACGTGAAGAAAGGAAAACTGCGCTACGTAGCAAACGTGTTTCCCCATAAGGGTTATATCTGGAATTATGGTGCTATCCCCCAGGTACCGTAACTTGTTCCGGGGGCTCATCCTTTCTGGCAGGGAGGAGGGAGGATGACTCTATGTGTCTCTAACCACCACTGAGCAGAAGCTCAGCTGAGAGTCCCACCTGGAACACAGCATTTGCAGCGGCGTGTACAAAAGAACCTGTTGGGAAGGCAGGTTTTCTACTTGCAGGTAGAAATCTCAAGAGGTTTGGCTTGTAGCTGACACTGCGAAGAGCTACTGGAAAATTTGAGGATGAGTGACCTGCCGTGTCACTCCTCTGCTTGGCCCCTCAGCAGTTCATAGCTGACAGGTCCTTGTCTTTGGATGAAGGAAGTTGTTGTCACCTCCAATGTTCTCTGAGGTGTGAGTTGCCTTTAGAGAAATAAATTGTCAGTGACAGTTCACACTGAATTTTGCAATTCCAGTCTCGATAGCAGCTTTTTATAGCTTAACAACCTCAAGGGTTGTGAGACCCTGGCCCAAGTTGCCCAGAGAGGTGGGCGCTGCCCCATCCCTGGAACCATTCCAGGGGAGGTTGAACAGGGCTCTGAGTAACCTGCTCTAGTTGCAGCTGTCCCTGCTCCCTGCAGGGGGGTTGGATGAGATGGCCTTGAAAGGTCCCTCCCAACCCGGTCTATGATTCTATGAACCTTAGAGGTGGATGCTCCTTGTGAAGCACCTGGCCACACTGCCCTCATCAGAAGTGTGTTTTAAGCAGCTATTAATTTTGGAGCCATAGCTCAAATGCCTTCTAGAGTCCTGTCTTTAACTCCTACTCGTCACTTTAGGTGAGGAGCACCAGGACACCAAGTGTCCTACCCAGGTACTGGACTCTGCATTCTTGTCACTGCTCCAGTGTAACAGTGTGTCTTTAATTGTCTGATTAAAAGGAAACAATACACCTTGTCTGCCTTCCATCTCTGTGGAACTGCTATCTGGAGTTCAGGAAGCTTCTGTTAAGAAATGAATAAGGAGAGGACCAGGCAGGCAGCCAAATCAGTGAGTGTTCTTTTATAGATGTGAACTTCACCTCTCTGCAGCTGTGGAAGGGAGGAGGAAGTCTGGAGAGTTGTTGGGGTAAAAAAAACAAAACAAAACAGGCTTATTGGTGGGAGGGAGCAGCTGAGATAAGACCTTTTGATTTGCATCTAAGCTGGATTTGTAGGCACACCAATAGTAGCCCAAACACGAGACCCAAAGGCAAGTGTGAAGTGGGCCATCAGGTGTATCTTAGAGGCAACTGCATGCCTGAAATAAACCTGCTTTGTTTGTTGTTTCTCTTGGAAACCAGCACGTTCTTCTTCTTTGCAGACTTGGGAAGACCCAGGTCACAAAGACGAGAACACCGGCTGCTGCGGGGATAATGACCCGATTGATGTCTGTGAAATTGGAAGCAAGGTAAGACTGCTCAGAAAGGGTAGCTGTCTTTTGAAACCCCTAATTAACATCTCTGAAGTCAGTTCTCCAGAGACATTGTCCACTTCTTACCCTGCCTCTGAAGAACGGCACGTTTCCCTCCAGAGATTGTGGATGAGCTCTCCCAGCTCACGCAGCCTCCTGTCGCGCGTCCTTGGGATGCAGCAGCGAGGGCTTTGTCCTTGCAGGTCTGCTCTCGAGGAGAAGTCATCAAAGTGAAGGTGCTGGGTACGCTGGCGCTGATTGATGAGGGAGAGACGGACTGGAAGGTCATTGCTATCAACATTGAAGACCCCGAAGCAGACAACTACAATGGTAAGTAAACAGGAGGGAGGAGTTGGCTTAGAACTTCCCTTGCACACCCAGAAGGACATTGAGAGGCTGGAGCCTGGCCAGAGAAGGGCAGCGGAGCTGGGGAAGGGTCTAGCGCACAGCTCTGGTGAGGAGCGGCTGAGGGACCTGGGCTTGTTCAGCCTGGAGGAAAGGAGGCTCAGGGGAGACCTCGCTCTCGACAGCTCCCTGACAGGAGGTTGGAGCCAGGGGGATCGGGCTCTGCTCCCAAGCAACAAGAGACAGGACAAGAGGAAATGGCCTCAAGTTGCACCAGGGGAGGTTTAGGTTGGACATGAGGAAAAATTTCATCCCTGCTACTTGATCTGGCTAAAGAACCTTTTCTCCCCGGCTAGATATCAACGATGTCAGAAGGATGAAACCCGGATACCTAGAAGCTACGGTGGACTGGTTCAGAAGATACAAAGTACCTGATGGGAAGCCAGAAAACCAGTTTGCTTTCAATGGCGAGTTTAAAGACAAGGTAGGCTCGCTTTTCCTCGTTAATGCGGGCGTGCGAAGGCATGCTGCCCGAAAACAGAGCTGCTTGTGCGCGGGGACATGAGAGAATGAATTTCCGCAGGGTGGCTGAGAGCTGCCTTCGTTCTTCCTGCTCTTTTCCCGTTCTGCTTGTTTCCAGTCCAGGAATACTGGGAGAAAAAGTCCCCATAGGGTGCTGTTGGGTATTACCAGTTTTTCTTCTAGATGATATGGGATGTGGGATCACTCCAGAGCTGGGAGCATCCGTGTCAGAGCCAGGATGGAAAACACCAGGTTTATTCACACCCGTTCTGGAGCAAAGGGTGTTTGACATCACTGGCTTCCTTCCAGCATGTTCTGGTGCAAGCTGAAGTTAACTCAGGAGTTCAAACACTTCTTCCTTCAGGCTTCCTTCAGCTTTCTGACGCCCTCTGAGTGTCAAACCAGGATGCTTAGTGCTGGCCTCTCGTTCTAGGAGATCCGTAGTCTGGAGAAGATGGTTTAGTGCTTACATGTTGTTACATAAAAGGGCAGCAGAGCTGGGGCAGGGTCTAGAGCACAAGTCTAGTGAGTGACTGAGGGACCCGGGCTCGTTCAGCGTGGAGAAAAGGAGGCTCAGGGGAGACCTCGCTCTCGAAAGCTTCTTGACAGGAGGTTGGAGCCAGCTGGGGTCGGGCTCTTCTCCCAAGGAACAAGCGACAGGACAAGAGGAAATGTCCTCAAGTTGCACCAGGGGAGATTTAGGTTGGATATTAGGAATAATTTCTTCCTTGAAAAGGTTGTCCAGGCCTGGCCCAGGCTGCCCAGGGCAGGGGTGGAGTCCCCATCCCTGGAGGGGTTTCAGAGCCGTGGAGATGTGGTGCTGAGGGACATGGTTTAGCGTTGCCCTGGCAGTGCTGGGTTAACGGTTGGACTCGATCTGAAAGGTCTCTTCCAACTAGAATGAGTCTGTTATTCCACATAACATGATGTTTGTTCTCATCTCCACCCATAGGATTTTGCGGTGAATGTCATCAAAAGCACTCACGAGCACTGGAAAGCATTAATAGCGAAGAAAACTGACGGAGGGGAGATCAACTGGTAGGTTGAGCACCTTCCTTTCCCCCCAAACAAATAACGCTGAAGGCCCCTTTCCGAGCGGTGCCAAGTTTTCCGTTAGTCCCCGGCTGTCTCCAGAAGCCTTCCCCCCAATCCCGGCTGACTTTGCCGTCCTGACAAGCAACCCATCTCTTCCAGTACTAATCTGACGGTGTCCGACAGCCCCTTCTGCTGCAGTCAGGAGTGTGCCAAGGCTACAGTGGATGCGGTGAGTACAAACCAGGGCGGTCAAAACCCAGCGTCCGTATCGGGCAAAATGTCCTGCTGTACGCTCCGGAATTTTTTGGGATGGCTCGCTGCAGCGCCTGCTCTGCTCATACGCTTCTCGTTTCAGGCACCGCCGTGTAAAGCTGCCAACCCCATCCCACCTGAAGGTAAGACTCAAGATAAAAGCCAAAAGAACAGCGAACCTAAAACTGGTGGGCGAGCTAGCGAGGGTGGCGTGGTGGTTCCCATCTCCTCCCAAGAAGTTGGTGTCTTCCGTGCATGGGAGGTGGAGGTAAAATGACGTTACCTCCCTGAGCCAGGAGGAAGCTGGGCCTGGCTCTGACTTGCTGTCCTGGCCTGAGTGGAGTCACGCCTGGTTACTTGAGGCAAACGACTACCCCTAGACGGGGCTATGCAGGAACCCGTTGTGTCCGTGACTACATAATAAGTGGGTGGCTAGCAGAGGACTAACCCCCTCTGTGTTTGGTTTGGTTTTTTTCAGTTGACAAGTGGTTCTACTACCAGAAGAACTAAGACATGAGGACGGGCAGCGAGACACCCGTGTCCTTCCCGCCCAGGAGTCACTGGAATAGACCAGGAAAATACAGCTTCAGTGTCAACAAGAAGCCCTTGCCGGCAACTTCACCCAGTAGAATTCCACACCTAGCGGTGCCCCGTCTGCCGCACCGAAGTCTGGTGGAGGCTGGAAGCCGTAATTTATAAAATCCCAGTGCCCGGCTTAGGTGGGGGGAGCTTCCCTCGCCCGGTACGCGTACGGATGCTAGAAATAAAAACTACTGAAACGCAGCGGGGCCGCCTCTCCTTTCCAGCGGGTGAACAGCGAGGGGGAGGAGAGGAGGATTTGTCCGCTTAACGCAGCGTCGCGGGTTCCAAAAAAGGACCGAGCGGGAGCGAGCGGGCCCGGNGCCGGGGCCGTCTCCCCTCTGTCCTACCGCCGCGTCCTCGGTCCTCCCTCCTTCCCCTCGGTGACCGTCTCCCAGAACCGGGGTTGAGGCGGCGGCGGAGCGTCCGTTCTCCCTGCCCGCCAGCGGGGAGGGGCTAGTCCCAAGTCTCGGTGAAACGTCTCAGCTCCTGCCCCGCCGGGAGGGACGGCAGGAGGGAGGGGAGCCGGATCTATCCCTGCGTGGCAACATCCCGAGGGGGTGAGGAGCGCTGCCATCCGGCAGCCACACTTGTAACTCCGGTTTTGTCCCCGCAGGCGATTCGTCTTCAGCGATGTCGTTCATTTTCGAATGGCTCTACAACAGCTTCAGCAGCGTCCTGCAGTTCCTAGGTAATGCTGCCTTCCCGCAGCTCTCCAGCGGCTCAGCTCTGGCTGGGGCTGTATCCCGCGGGTCGCTCTGGCTCGTGCCAGTCACCAGGATCGCTTAAAACTTGGCGATTGGGAGAAGTCTGCTGAGAAAGCTGCAAACCGCTAAAGGTTTTGGGTTTGGTTGGGTTTTTTACACTAGGAAGAGGAACTTTGAGAAGAATTTGGGGGCGTTTGGCTCCTGCTCAGCCTTTCTGGTGCTGTTTAGAAGCTCAGGAGCAGCTGGGCTGAGACCCAGGGCCTGTTCAGCCCAGCACCCTGCCCTAGCTGGGGAGGGAATCCCTTCCTCCTCCTCCTCCTCTTCAGACCTGAGCTAACCAGCCCCATCAGGACTCACCCTTCTTTCTCACTGCTGCACTAGCCGCTGGTTTCCCCTCAAATTGTCACTTCCTACCCCAAACTCCCTGCTGTGGTGGAGCTGCTGGATGTCAACCTGGTCCACGTCGAAGGCTCTTCTCCAGAGGCACTGGCCAAACCGTTGCGAAAAGAGTTTTTCTGAAGAAAAAGGTGTGATGTTTCACGCTTTGCACTTTCTCTTCAACAATTTCCTGCTGTCTTTGATGGGTTTATTCCATTTTTCCAATTAAACACCCCTTTGGGGTGACAGAAACCGTTCTGGAAGTCCTGCGAGCGCACAGGTGGCAGCGTGGCTCCTGGAGAAGAATTCCCATAGAAACACCGGCCACGTTTCTTCTCCTGTGCCGAGAGAACTCTTCTGGAGTGTTGGGTTTTTTTTTCCTCACTTCTTTGTTTTGATTACAGGTTTATACAAGAAATCTGGAAAACTTGTCTTCCTGGGCTTGGATAACGCAGGCAAAACCACTCTGCTGCACATGCTTAAAGATGACAGGCTGGGCCAGCACGTTCCCACGCTACATCCCAGTAAGTCCGGCGACCACCTCGTGATGGGGGTTTCTTTTTTCCCTCCTTAATTTTGGGAATACAATGGCAAAAGGCGCTTGGGTGATAGCTCAGGGCTGGGGCCTGCACCTGAGGCCCAAGCTGAGGTTGATTTGGATTTTCCCCTGGAAATAGGAAATGGAGAGCTCGAGAACTGGTGTGAGAGAGAGAGGAGGGAGGGAGACAGGGAAGGAGGGAGGTCTCATTAAAAGCATCGTAAAATACAATCATTTCAGGTGAACAAACTCACCCTGAAGCGAGGAGGTAGGAGAAATTTTCAGTGGCTGAACTAGAACAGGGAATTCCTGAATCCTACAGGATATTTGACGTGAGTTTGTGGCTGTGACAGCTTCCTCATTTTCCCGCAACACAGCCTGTGTTTTTATTTTTCAGCATCAGAGGAGCTGACGATTGCTGGAATGACCTTCACCACTTTTGACTTGGGTGGACACGAACAAGGTAGAGTTGCCGAGCGGGAGACAGCAAACAAGGTGCAGTTTCTTGATTCCTGTTTCTTGATTCCTGCCAAGGGATAGCAATTATTTGGTGCCTGATAGGATTTACGGAGCGACGTGTGGAAATAACCTCCCAGTGGCTCGACGCTTGTGCATCGTTCTGGTGGCCTGGGGAAAAAAAAACGCTGCCAGTTCACTCTGGGCTGCCCCAAATTTTTTTAGGTGTGGAAGGTTTGGATGTTGTATGTTTGTTCTTTTTGAATAATGCCTGGAGATTTACAGAGGGGGCTCTTTATCAGGGAGTGTAGTGGTAGGACAAGGGGTGATGGGTTTAAACTAAGAGAGGGAGACAGACTGGAGAGAAGGAAGAATTTTTGACACTGAGGGTGGTGAGACCCTGGCCCACGTTGCCCAGAGAGGTGGTCACTGCCCCATCCCTGGAACCATTCCAGGGGAGGTTGGCTGGGGCTCTGAGCAACCTGCTCTAGCTGCAGCTGTCCCTGCTGCCTGCAGGGGGGTTGGACTGGATGGCCTTGGAAAAGTCCCTTCCCACCCAAACCAGTCGGTGTCTCTCTGTGTTCCAGCTCGCCGGGTCTGGAAGAACTACCTGCCAGCCATCAACGGGATCGTCTTCCTGGTGGACTGCGCAGATCACTCGCGTCTTATGGAATCTAAAGTGGAGCTCAATGTAAATATACTTTAGGGTTTTATTATTTTTACCTTCCCTGACACTTCTGAAGAGCTAAATTATTTATAATCTTTTTTTTGCACATTTTGAGAGCCTGGTGCTCGGCTTTTGCAACTTCCAGTGCACCTTTTACAGTAGCAACGTGGTGTCCAAAGGAATTTGCACGTTATTGATGTAGAGACCAGATCCACGTGAAGAAAATTTTTAACAGGCTTTTGATCAGAGCTTCTGGAACACCCTTCTGGAGAGACTTCTTTTCCACAGCAACACCAAAAGAAACCCATCAGCTGAAAGTTTTTTCTTCTTACGATGACCGTTGGTTTTTGCCTCTCCTTAACTCTCCTTCTGCCCTCCGTGCAGGCGCTCATGACAGACGAAACAATATCCAACGTGCCAATCCTTATCCTGGGGAATAAAATCGACAGACCGGAGGCCATCAGCGAGGAGAAGCTGCGGGAGATCTTTGGGCTCTACGGACAGACCACGGGAAAGGTGAGGAAGGAGGTGTCCGAATCCTAGGGCACCTTTTGAGGGTTTGCGGGTTGTAAGAACAAGGCTCCGTCCACCAGCGGAGCTGTTGCGGGGAGTTTTTCCATGAGATTGTGAATCTTTAATAATAATAATAATAATGCCCTTGAAACTGCCAGAATTGTGGAGAATGTGTTAGCTCTGCAAAAATCAAGGAATTTTACTGGGAATTTTTCCACAAGATTGTGAATCTTTAATAGTGATATTGATGAGCTCGGGTGAATTTGGAAACTGCCAGAATTGTGGAAAATGTGGTTGCTCTACAAAAATCAAGGAGTTAAGTGTGGAGCTGGTGTTTTATCACCTCACCTGGCTCTTCTGGTTCCGTTCCTCGGCATTTCTGCTCAGTTCCCCATCCCCTCATTTTTCCCGTGTTTAAAACCAGTCGGAATTGATCGGAAACGCTGGGCGACGGTCACTCTGGGCGCTCTGACCGTCGTTTCCTGCTGAGCGGCGCAGGAGGTCCACCCGACTGCGCCTCTCAAACTGTTTATTTCAGCGTTCCCAGCACCTCTTGTGCCCACGGCGCTGGTTCCGAAACCCCCAACCTGGGGAATTCTTTGAGTGAGCGGAGTTTTCCTTGGCTGAGGGGTTTTCCCTCAAAGTAGCAAGACCGAGGTCCTGATTTCTTTGTATTTTTTTTGCGGTTTTCCACAGGGGAACGTGCCGCTGAAGGACCTGAATGCGCGCCCCATGGAGGTGTTTATGTGCAGCGTGCTGAAGAGGCAAGGCTACGGCGAGGGCTTCCGTTGGTTATCGCAGTATATTGACTGACATCCAAAAAAGCCCAAACCAACCCAACAAAAAAAAAAAAACAAACCACAAAGCTTTTGACTCCCTCTGGACTTGATCCCGCTCGCGGCTTCCTACGGACTTTTCTATTAGGACGTGGAAGGTTTTCCCCCCGCCCCGATTGACCGAGAGACTGCTGGTTGTCGGCTGCCCCAGCGTGGCACAGTGGTGACACCAACTCTTTTCCACGGGGCGGGGAGATGGCGGCGCGGCGCAGAGCGTCCCCTTTCAGGGCCGGGAAGTCAAAACCCTGCACCGGATTAACGGCTGAAAAAGAGAACACGTCTCACCACTGTGGTTAATTGACTTAATAACACACACACAGACAAACAAAAAAAAAAAAAGAGGAAAAAAAAAAAGCAATTCTATTTTTTAAAGGAAGTGTTGATGAAAACAGCGTCCCTTCTAGCTTTTTAGTTGAACGTCCATCTTGTTTAGTCCAGAATCAGGTTGGGGTTTTTTTTAAAAAAAAAAAAAACCCACACCATATTTAACGATCTTTAGGTATTTCACAACTGACCGAACCGAGGTCTCGCGATACCCAAAAGTCCTCAATAACCGGAGTGTTTGGGCTTCACCGAGCTGGGGGGTGACTGCTCAACATGGGCCCTCCCACCTCCTGCAGTTCCTGGGGATGTTGAGTTCAGCAGTGGGACCGAGCGAATCTTTTTGGCCCAGGAAGGACGGGACGGTTTTGGTTGGGGTGGCAATGGTGGTGTTGGGCGTCAGCAGAGCAAGAGGCTGTTGGTTTAGACTGAACTGGTTTCTTTTATACTCGGATTTTTTTTTTCGTCTGGAGTTTCATTACTGTCTGGCAGTCATTTTCAGTTAATAAAAGATGTGTCTTTCTCCTCTGAGAGAGTCTCAATCATCATTTGAACAGAGTTGTACAATTGTTCTGGTTGGAAAAGACCTTCCTGATCACCAAGTCCCACTGATAACCCAGCACTGCCAGGGCACCACTAGCCCATGTCCCTCAGCACCACATCTCCACGACTTTCAAACCCCTCCAGGGATGGGGGCTCCACCACTGCCCTGGGCAGCCTCAGCCTGGACAACCTTTTCAGGGAAGACATTGTTCCTCAGCTCCAACCTAAACCTCCTTGAGACCACTTCCTCTTGTCCTGCTGCTTGTTCCTTGGAGAAGAGCCTGACCCCACCTGGCTCCAACCTCCTTTCAGGGAGTTGTTGAGAGCAAGGTGGTCTGCCCCGAGCGTCCTTCTCCAGGCTCAACAACCCCAGGTCCCTCAGACGCTCCTCACCAGACTTCTGCTCTAGGCCCTTCCCCAGCTCTGTTGCCCTCTGGTCACGCTCCAGCCTCTCAATGTCCTTCGTGGAGTGAAGAACACAAAACTGAAGCCAGGATTCGAGGTGCAGCCTCTCTAGTGCTGAGTCCAGGAGGACAATCCCTGCCCTAGTCCTGCTGGCCACAGCAGTGCAGATCCAAGCCGGGATGTTGGTGGCCGCCTTGGCCACCCGGGCACACAGCGGCTCATCTCCAGCCGCCTTCCGACCAACACCCCCAGGGCCGTTCCCACCAAGCACCTTCCAGCCGCTCTGCCGCAGCCCGGAGCGCTGCAGGCGGCTGTTGTGACCCAAGCGCAGGACCCAAGCCCGTCCCGTTCCCCCTCACGCACCGATCCGCCCGGGGACGGGGACGCTCGCGGCGCGCG
>VWZK01012738.1:214401-257345 GCA_013396935.1 Baryphthengus martii
TGTCCTCATCCTGCATTCCCCATCCTGCATTCCCAGTCCCTACTATGTGCCCATCTCCCTGCCTTGTCCCCCATACTCTGCTGGTCCCTCTGCTGTCCCAGTCCTGCAGCCCTGCCCTGTTGCCATCCCACATCCCTCATCCTGTATCCCTGGTCCCTGTCTTGTCCCCATCCTGCATCCCTCATCCCACATTCCCAGTCCCTGCCCTGTCCTCACCCCACATCTCTGTCCTCTATACCACGTCCTCACCCTGCAACCCCCAACACTGCCGTGATCTCACCCTGCAGCCCTCACTCTCCAGTCCCACCAAATTCCCTATCCTATACCCCTCTCCCTCATCATCTCTGGCTACTTAGGTTTGGTGACGGTGGCAACTCAGTCCAGCTGCACCCGGGGAGCTCCTAGCACACGAGTTCCAGCGGATGGACACACTGTGTGCTTCACACTACACAAAGGGATCAAGCGAGGCACGAATTTAAGTCTGTGCACAACAGTTTGCTAGATCACAGCCTGACCCCATGAAAGGACCGGAGCAGAGCCCTTAATTCTGCCCAGGAATGGGGGTGTGGAATGAATTCAGCTAGAGCAGTGGGATAAGTTGCTTACCGCCAAAATTCGACCAACTTCCAAGTGGTCACAGAAATAATTATCATTAAAATGTTTCTACATTAGCAGGATGTGGAGGAGTATCCTCAGATTGGCCCCTTGTAGAAAAGCCATGTTTGCCTCCATGCCAAGATGCTGTTTGCAAAGTCAAAGCCAGTCAGGGAATCATGGAATGGTTTGGGTTGGGAGGGACCTTTCAAGCTCATCTCATCCAACCCCCCTGCAGGGAGCAGGGACAGTCTAAATCTCCTCTCTTAATTTAAAACCATCACCTCTCATCGTGTCATTAGACCCTCTGGTAAAATGATCTCCCCCATCTTTCTGACAGGCCCCTTGAAGCACTGAAATGCCACCAGGTTTCCCAGGATCCTTCTCTTCTCCAGACTGCACAAGCCCAACTCTCCCAGCCTGGCCTCCCAGCAGAGGGTTCCAGCCCTCCCATCACTGCTGGGGCTCCTCTGGCTCCGCTCCAACAGGTTCCCATCTCTCCTGTGCTGAGGACTCCAGAGCTGGACCCAGCTCTGCAGGGGGAGTCTGCCCAGAGTATTGGGAGCAGAGGGACAGGATCCCCTCCCTCTCCCTGTGGCCATGTGTTAGGGAGGTGGGAAGGTTTAGTCCTGAGCTCCCCATAGAGAAGAGCTCAGAATGGCCAGTACTAGGTGACAACGGAGGAAATCAATGGTGGTAGAAAAGCCCCCAACACTCCACTGAGGAAAAACTCGACGGAAAACTCAAAAGCAAACAGTTCTCCATAACCTATAACCTATATAACCTATGCAGCTCTCAGCTTCCAGGTGAGCTGTTAAAACCCAGCAGGCAGAAGCTTCCTGAGGTGCAGCCCCTCCTTTCCCTGCAGCCGGTGGCACGTCTGGCAGCCGTGTGAGCAGCTCCCAGGTCCACTCTTCGGGCGGCTGACAAGATTGGCCAAGTACCTCTTCAGGCTGGCGGAAAGATGAGTGACCCGTGTGAAGTACTCTCAGCACCTCCTCACCTCGGGCTGCTCTGCTCACCGAATGAACCGTCCTCCTCCTCTGCTTGGAGAGCACAGAGGCTGCAAGGAAAAGCAGAAGTGAGAAGCGCATGGTTGGAATTGGGTAGAAGGGCCACTGGGAAACCCACGGATGATTTTGATTTCCTGGCAGGCAGGCTTGAAAGCAGAGATGGGCAATTTGGTCTTGGAAACGCAACCAGCAATGGATTTGGGCAGTCAGAGCACAGCCACGCAGCCAGCTCACCTCGGGAGGGAGGGAACAGGATGAAAACCTCTTAAAAACAATCAGGAGTTCAAGTGGGTGCCGCTGGAGCGGCCCTGGCCCGAGACAACTCGCTCTCCGCCTTGATGACAACACAATTTCCACATTCATGGCAGGAATGGGCAGGAGCCACCAGCGCCAGGTCGTGGCCAAAGAGCTCAACACCAGCATCATCCCTTTTGTTAAAGCGCTCGTTGAAAGCCCAACTCCCTGTTCTTAACCAAATGTCGAGATTTACAGGAAAAAAACAAGTCATCTTCAGATCTCTGAAGGACTCACAACAGTTATCAAAATGTTCTGCGCTTCTTTTTTATGGAGAAACTGCCCAGAAAGTTTTTTGGTTTTTTTTTGTTTTTTGACATGCTCCAAACAGGTCACTGGAAAGACCTCTTACTGTGAACACTTTCTTAGGAACGGTGGTGTGTGCCGGAAGTTTAATTACAGAAACTATCAATGCAACAGGAGATAAACACTTTGCTTTTGAAGGGAATTAATTTATTTGGAGATCTTCATTACACAGAGGCACGCTGCTGGAGATCCAAGCAATGCCTGACCTCACTATCGTTAAATCACGCCCCGAGGAGCATTCTTGGCTTTTAAATATTTATTTTAAGAAATGTTCTGAAATAAAGCCACGCTTAATGGCCCACAAGCCACCTGCACCAGTTTTTCCTTGTTTTCTTAGAAAACCAACAGGCAACAGGTATCAAAACCAACTTTGTGGCATTTTGGTTACCAACGGCGAAAGAAGGCGGAAGGGAGGAAAAGCTGTAAGGAAACGCCATGGTTCCTGGCTGCAACGTGCCGTTGAGGAGTCACAAGGCATCCCTGCTTGGAGTTCCCAGTTTCCCGCCCAAAATCCATGTCCTACAAAAACATTTTGCCGACAAATCACGTGCCTCCGCAGAGCGGACCCGCTGAGGCTTCAGGAAAAGGTCAGCTGCCCAGATGTTGCATAGTAGCCAGAGGCATCTGAGGAGAACCTCTGGGAAAGATGCACTGAGTCCAGCTGCACTTCTCCGAAGTAGAAGTTCTCAAAGAGCTGAAAAAGAGGAGAAAAATCATTGGAGGAGGACCTCTGGGACAGACGCACCGAGTCCAGCTGCACTTCTCTGAAGAAGTTCTCAAAGAGCTGAAAAAGAGGAGAAAAATCATTGGAGGAGCACCTTGAGAAATGCAGCCTGCAGCTGGTCCACAGGTCTCTTGCAAGAGCTGGCCCTGCAAGAAGCTTCTCCTCAAAGACTTGTTCTGCCTTTAATTAAAGTATTATTGAAATTACTTTTTCCTCCTAGTCACTGCACTTAAGCCTTTAAACCAACCAGGGCATGAAATAAAAGGGTGTGAGATGAACACCTTATATTCATCTACAGCACCAGTTGCTCAAACCATCCCTATTTTGCTTTCTGCCATGTCTCATTTAGGCAACTTGGGGAGGTGACTCTCGTCTAGGTCACAACAACCCCCTGTAACACTCCAGGCTGAGGGAAGAGCAGCTGGAAACTGCCCACTGGAAAAGGACCTGGAGGTGTTGGCCGACAGCCAGCTGAAGATGAGCCAGTGTGTGTCCAGGTGGCCAAGAAGGCCACCAGCATCCTGGCTTGGATCAGCACTGGTGTGGCCAGTAGGACTAGGGCAGGGAGCGTCCCCGTGGACTGGGCACTGAGGAGGCTGCCCCTCAAATCCTGACTTCAGTTTTGGGCCCCTCACTCCAAGAAGGACATGGAGGGGCTGGAGTGTGACCAGAGAAGGGCAACGGAGCTGGGGAAGGGTTTAGAGCACAAGTCTGGTGAGGAGCAGCTGAGGGACCTGGGCTTCTTGAGCCTGGAGAAGAAGAGGCTCAGGGCAGACCTTCTTGCTCTCAACAACTCCCTTAAAGGAGACTGCAGCCTGGTGGAGTCGGGCTCTCCTCCAAGGAACAAGCGACAGGACAAGAGGAAATGGCCTCAGGTTGGACCAGAGGAGGTTTAGGTTGGACATGAGGAAAAAATGTCATCCCTGCAAGGGCTTTCCAGGCCTGGTCCAGGCTGCCCAGGGCAGGAGTAGTAGTACCCATCCCTGGAAGGGTTCCAAAGCCGTGGAGATGTGGTGCTGAGGGTCATGGTTTAGCGGTGCCCTGGCAGTGCTGGATTAATGGTTAGACTCAATGATCTTAAAGGTCTTTTCCAACCCAAATGGTTCCATGATTCTATGCACCAGCCCAAAGACCATCCATCACCTTGCCATGGCTCTCGAGGTCACAGGCTCTGCAGGAGCAAGGATTGAGGCCAGAACATTTTTACCAATCCAGGCCACAGGACGTACGACTTAACAGCTCCAGCCCAGTCCTAATTCAAATGATCAGCCCGAGGCACAAGGCTCTTCATCCCAGCACTGACCCTGCTTTGTTCAACAAATCCTTCTTTGTTCGGCAAAGACTTGAGCGCAAATTACTGAAAAGATGCCAACTCTTGGCACCCGGGGCGGGTGGGGGTGGGGGGTAGCTCAGCTGATTAAACCGAGCCATAAAGCAGATCAGAAAAATGACATCAGAATTTCTTACAGGGAAGTTTGGTGATATTACCGGACCAGCATCGTGTCCAAGTGTAAAGTGCTCCTCCCGAGCCATTAAGACGCAGGAAATTGCTCTACTTGGAAACATCAGCCATGCCTTTGGAAAAGCTTTTCCGTGGAGATGTTAATTTCAAAATTCCTCTTAACAGGAGTAAGAGCGTTTCATCTGTCTCCTACTGAATTCTCGATCTGTCCCTACAGGTGTCGGCTGGAGACAGTCCCACACCCCTTCTCGCTAAGGGCCATCAAAAGCCTATGTGTTAATTAAATCACATCCTCCTACAGCCAATGGTGCATCAATTCCTCCATACAGGCCATGACCAAAACCCCAAAGCCCTAGTTAGCATCTGAAAGGCTGCTCTTCACCTCCTCCCAAAAGGCATTTGGCTCTGCCTGGCACCACTTTGGGCAGCAGTGCTCTTTTGTTGGTCCTCCCAAGGGTATTCTACACTGCAAACAGAAATAGTGTGGCCAGCGGGACCAGGACAGGGAGCATCCCCTTCGACTGGGCACTGGGGAGGCCGCCCCTCAAATCCTGGCTTCGGTTTTGGGACCCTCACTCCAAGAAGGACATAGAGGGGCTGGAGCATGGCCAGAGAAGGGCAACGGAGCTGGGGAAGGTTCCTCTGGTGAGGAGTGGCTGAGGGACCTGGGCTAGTTCAGCCGGGAGAAAAGGAGGCTCAAGTGAGACCTTCTCACTCTTGACAACTCTCTGAAAGGAGACTGGAGCCAGGTGGGGTCGGGCTCTTCTCCCAAGGAACAAGCGACAGGACAAGAGGAAATGGCCTCATGTTGCACCAGAGGAGGTTGGATATTAGGAGAAATTTATTCTTCCAAAGTGTTGTCCAGGCCTGGCCCAGGCTGCCCAGGGCAGTGGCGGAGTCCCCATCCCTGGAGGGGTTTCAAAGCCTTGGAGATGTGGTGCTGAGGGGCATGGGTTAGTGGTGCCCTGGGTTAACAGTTGGACTTGATGATCTTAAAGGTCTCTTCCAACCAAAACAATTCTATGTACCACTGCTTTGCAGAAACAGCCCTTTTTTCGCATGGGGACAAGCAGGGTTTCTCTCAGGACAATTCCTGGTTTTGCTGTCACTCCTCCACAAAGAAAAAGTGCCTCATGGAAAGTGATTCCCTGCCCACCTTCGAGGCAGAGCAAGCAGGGCTTTGGACAGTGAGCGTCACACCACCGCAGTACGTGGGCCACCGAGCAGACGCCAGGCACTGCGGTGAATCCAGCCCTTGCTCCGGGCTGCCAGCTCATCCAGAAAACTCTCCATTCAGGACTCAGAGCTAATCACTCAAATTCCTATTAAGCCACAACAGCGGTCTTGCAGGTCTCCATCCCAGCAAGAGGTCTCAGCACAGCAGCCTGGCTTTGAAGGACACTGTGTGTGCGGCTCCGTGAGGCCACTCAAAAGAAGTTGTGCTAAGGGAGCGTCTCAAGCACAGAAGAGAAATGGCTACAGCCATACAAACTCCATTTTATACAATTAAAGATTTATACAATTAAAGATTAATTACTTTCCCCAAAGCCTGAGTGGTTCACGTTAGAAGATAAAAGGTCTCATTAATAAGAGATGGTAGTAAAAAGGGGTTGGTCTCCTTTATTTTCTCTCTTTTTTTTTTTTTTGTTTTGGGTGTTCTGAGAAAGAGCATCAAACCTTAACACTTGTCTCTGTCAAAAGAGTTGCTTGAATCGACACTTCGGCCTTCACAGAGCACCCAGGAGGAGCGGGAAGCATTCCTCTCCATTCCTAGCAGAGGGAGCGGTAGGTGTGGAGCGCTGGTAAACAAGGAGGATACTGGGATTTGAAAAGGAGGTTTCTCAAAGAGAAGGAGGACGTGATGTTTTTATTTTCTGTACAATGAATCATAGATTCTCAGGTTGGAAGGGACCTCAAGGATCATCTGGTCCAACCTTTCTTGGCAAAAGCCCCAGTCGAGACAAGGAACGAAGTCTTTGCAAACAGACAAACGGATGAAATGCTGGGATGTGTCGGTCCCACCAGCAACCCTGGAAGTCAAACTTCTACACAAAACAGGCAAAGGAAGAGCCTTTCTACTACTTGTTTCTATTATCTCTGCCTATCACAAACCGTTCCTCTTACAAAACACACGGCCTTCAAAGCAAAAATTAGTCAATGAGACAGACTCTCCCCCGCCTCAGCCCCTCTTGCCTCGCACAGCCTCCGGAACATCAGACCAGAAAGACAAATCAGCGTGTTCCAGAAGCCCCTGCCCAGGTCAAGGGCCCTCCATTTGTACACGGCCAGGAGTGAAGCAAAACCTTTGTACCAAAGCACTTTTTATTCCCTTGGCTTTTTGAAGACCTCCCACCTCTCGTGCGTCCGAGTGTGTGTGTTTCCCAGGGAGAATGCTGCTACAACTATTGATTTTTGGTAATGTAGCTGTACTTTCCCAGAGTAAACACGGTACAAGATTTCGAGGACAACCACGGACATTTTTTTTTTCTGCTTTCCTTTCAAGTCGGCTTCTCACCGATGCTTCTTCACTCCCTGGGGCTTCCCATGACAGAAGGCACCGGACGCCAGCCGTGGGGATCACAGCAGAGCCGAGATCTGCCTCAGGCAGTGGGGAGCAAGACCCCTCAAACGTCATCCTCTGAGACCCACGGAACACTGGGAGCTGGCTTCCCGTCCTGAAAGCATCCTGTGCTCGGGTCCCCAGGGGCTTGGGAAGAGATTTCAGCAGGCCAAGCCTCTACTTTAGACTTTCATTTCAATTTCTCTTGGGGAGAAGCCAAGCAGAGCTGAGGAAGATATTTATATCTCCCCTCTCTCCCAAGCCACCACAGAAGCACTCCAGTTTCGGAGCAGGCCTGGAGCCCAGCTCATGAAATGCCTCCTATAAAAGCATTTTAGGTGTTCTTTTATTCTGGGTCTGGCAAGAGGACACCTGAAGGTTGATAAACCTAAGACTTGTCCAGTCAGCCTCCAGTCCCTTCCCACAAGAGCCAAGGGCCCACTCTTCCCCAAACTGGCTGCAGGGAGCACAAGGAGGGCAGGATCAGGAGCAGTATGGAGGGTGGCCATGGGAGGAGAACTTTCTAACCAACGCCGTTTGATTGGAGGCTCAGCAAAAGTGCAGTAATTCTATAAATTCTATAAATCCCAACACGCCAAAGGATTTACGTCCTCTACCACCTAAAGAATAAATAAGAGGCTGGGAGAGGGCTGGGATTTTTTTTTTCTTTTTTTAAATATTATAAATTAAAATGAACTTGATAGAGGCAAAAGTCAGCTTACAAGAGCAACAGCACACGTGCTGTACAAGCTCCCACCAAGGGAATAGCATTTACCAGACTAAGTGCCCTCTGTCGCCCGGCTGCCTTCCCAAATTAAATTAGAACCAAAGGAGGAAAGAGCATTGTTAACTTTTAACCCCAGCACCTCTAAGGAAACGTGCCAGAGATGCGCCCTGCCTTTCAAATCACAGCCAAAGGCTCAGAAACCGCTCAGCGAGGATGCTGAGGACACGGCATCTCCCACAGGGAGGAGGTGGGTGCCCAGAGAGCAGCACAACATCCTCCTGTCAATCACAGAACCGTTTTGGTTGGACAAGAACTTTCAGACCATCAAGTCAAAGCGTTAACCCAGCACTGCCAGGGCACCACTAACCCATGTCCCTCAGCACCACATCTCCATGGCTCTGAAACCCCTCCAGGGATGGGGACTCCACTACTGCCCTGGGCAGCCTGGGCCAGGCCTGGACAACCCTTTTGGGGAAGACATTTCTCTGCGTGTTCAACCTAAACCTCCCCTGGTGCAACCTGAGGCAGTTTCCTCTTGTCCTGTTGTTTGTCCCTTGGGAGAAGAGCCCGACCCCACCTGGCGTCTCCTTTCAGAGAGTTGTCAAGAGCAAGGAGGTCTCCCCTGAGCTTCCTTTTCTCCAGGCGCAAGAACCCCAGGTCCCTCAGATGCTCCTCACCAGAGGAGCCTTCCTCAGCTCCATTGCCCTTCTCTGGCCATGCTCCAGCCCCTGAAGGTTCTTCTTGGAGTGAGGGGCCCAAAACTGAAGCCAGGAGTCAAATGATGGCTTCCTCAGTGCCCAGTCCAGGGGGACGATCCCTGCCCTAGTCCTGCTGATCCGAGCCAGAGAGCAGCATCCCAGGACCTGCAGTGACGTCACCCTCCCCCAAAAGTCATGTGCCCTCCCAAGATGGAGCGTACTGCTCCATGGATAACCTGTATTTCACACCTGGCAAAACTACCATATACCCATGTGCAGAAGGGCTCCTCCTTCTACCTCTCCCTCCTGAGGGGTCGAGTCCAAGAACACAACCGCGCAGGCGTGGATGAAAGGCAGGCAGCCCTGTGGTAGTTTCCCTCCATTTCTTCCCCAAAGTTACTTCTTCAGAGGCAGAAAAAGCCAGCAGCACGCCTGTCATTTTTAAGACCCCAATTTCTCTCATTTGAGACAATTCTGTTCAGGTCCTGGAAACTCTGAGGTCTGTTCCCCTCTATTACCCACAAACTACCCAGCGGGGGGGGGCACAGTTGTTTTCCGAAGGAAGAGGGAGGGTGAAGATTTGTTTGGGGAGAGAAAGAATTGCACATCAAACCTGCCGCTCCTTGCAAACCTGAGCCAAAAATGCTGCTATCAACTTCAGCCCCCAAACCACAACTTCCTTATCAAAGGCAGAGCAACAGATTTAAACCTCTTTTCCACCCTTTTCCCCGCCCCCTCTTTTTTATCCAAGCCTGTAAGGAAGGTTTTAACGTAAGCGCTGTCAAAACAAAAGCAGAAGAGGACGATTCGTTGATGAAGTAGTTAAAAGTTGGGTGCCCACTTCCCCCAGACAACACCCCCCAGAATGAGACAGCACCTTTGTGCTCAAAACTGGAAACAACAGCCATAAATCACGGCGCTTGATCCGCGGAAGGAACGGCAGCGATGCATTTCAGTGCCGCTTATGAAGAGCAGAGATGCCACCACAAAGTGGTGTCTTTGAAATCACCTGTCACAAGTTCAATGAGCGTGAGAAATATTAATGGATTCGCCCGGAGAGGAACCAGGCAGTGGGAGGACAAAATAAGTCCAGACAAGGGAAAAGGGAGTAAGAGGTATTTAAAACTTCCTTCACGTAATCTCTGGCTTGTACTCAAGCCGCGTGGCCTGGATTTTTGCTGCTACCATCAGGATTATTGATCAGTTTTTAAAGCCTTAACATCGTCTACGGTCGTTAGCCAAAAAAAAAGACCCATCCTGAATTAATAATGAGTCCGAGCAGCTCCGCCGGGAGCTCCAAAATGCCGAGGGAAAGACGGACGATTTACTGCACTGCCTCACAATTAAAAACTACCAGCAAAGAGCAGCATTATCACAGGATAAAATGAGTACACACATAAAGCACCCCCAGTCTGCAGGGAGCTCGCTTTGTTGTGAGCTCCAGCCAGGGAAAGCAGTGCCTTAGGGTAGGGGTATTAGAGATTAACAGTACAAAACTGTCCCCGGTGAATCAGCGCTGCGGGTGAGCAGAAGCAGGTCATGTCATGTCATTAGCCTGTGACCAATCGGCCTAAGAAACCCTCGGTGGGGAGCTGAGCGGGGCTGGGGCAGTCCCTGTTTTTCCTTAGTTGGAATGAATGCAAAAATGAACAACTTCTGAGATGCGGGAAGGAAGAGGCTGGCTGCTCCGGGAAGCTTTGGCTGGGGATGAGCGCGCTGTCACTCCGGCTGCGTGGTCCATGCCGAGGACAGGACACCAGAAATCCCTTCTCCTCTGTTCTGCCTGGCTTGAAGGTGTTTATCCACCAGAAGATCCCTTCCCGGAAGGCAGGGGAATGGGCTGAGCACCACACATCTCTGCCTCCATGGGATGGAGGATGTTTTTTGACAGGCAACCCAGCGCTGAGATCGTGCTGGCAATCGCGGGCTGGCAGCAGACAGAGAGCTCAAACCAAGAGATTAAACTCAAGCTTCCGAGGAGCTGCAGGCTTTACGGCTTCATCCGCTCTGCACGGCAACGACAACAGTCACCAGCTTGCCCGGCGGTAGTCACTACCCCTGGCATGTCCTGATTGGGAGCAACGGTGAATGGAGGAGCGAATTTGGAAAGCCGGGAGGGACGGGAGGTTGCTTTCCATGGGAGATCAGCACGCCACGGTGCTGAAACGTGCTTTGGGCAAGGGAAGAAGAAAACAACAAAATCCCAGGCATCTGCTGACAAGCCTGAAGAAAAATTAAGTGGCGTTTCTGAAGAGATGCCTCAACAGGGAGCAACGAAACCTGGTTGTTTTCAGACTCTTGGCACCTTCCCCTGGATATTCCCGGCGGTACTTGCAGCAGAGCACGACCCCACTACCCCAAACCCTTCCTCCACCTTACCCTACACAGGATCCAGACTGGATTAGACCATCAGACTGTATTTCCCTTTCATATGGGATGGAAATTCATCTCATGAATTAACACTTGTATCACTTGTTTGCAGTCTGGGACGGGAAATGCTGTAGAACAGCGGAGAACAATCGCTTTTCCAAACCATCTAAAGAGGGAAGAACGACTGCTCTGCCAAATCATCTGGCTAAAGCACAACTGTGGTGCCCATGCCAGACATAGCTGGGAAGACGCCGGCTCTCTGGCAAACTGCTGGGTTACACAGCCCAGGATAGAGAGAGGAAAAGTTACCGATGGCAAAATGGATGGAAAAATCTGTGGTCTACAGAAGGCTGTTCCCACCACAGCACAAAATGACGGAAGCTGCCCCAGTATGCAGGCTGCAAGACATGCTGGCAGAGCTCCTTCTTCCTCATTCTCAGAAATGCACCAAAACCCTTTTTGTTTGCAACCCAAACTATGACAGTCAAACCCCAAATCAAATCCCCTGGTGGCTCCCAGGAGAGGAGACCCAACAGGGCAATGTGTCAAGATCAGGGGGATTTGGTCCATTAATAGATTTTTTTTTCCTTTCTATTTTTACCTTTCAAAGTATGTTTTCTGAAACAGTTTGGTGCCAAAAAAGAAATATCTGATTCCTATATTATTCACTCTGGCCAGCACTCAGCCAATGATTATCTGTCAGAGGTTTAATTGTGCTTGGAAGATTGCCAGCAATAAAGCACAAGAAGTGGAGGAGGAGCAGGTAGACAGGCACTCATCCAGAGAGGAGACACTTCCCGGCATTCCCCACCTTCTCTCCAAATTAGCAATGCCTTCATTTCCACGGCTTTTTAAAGGACCGCTGGCTGGGAATCCAACAACCTTCATCACCGCACAGGGAGGGCATCCAACATTCTCCATCACTGCACAGGGATGAAGATGTCATAGAGAGGCACAAGGCAAGGGTGGAAGAGAAGGCCAGGAAGGGTAGAGGGAGAAGGTGGTTGTCATCTGGGCCATCATCACAAACGTGCTGCTTGCACCAAAGGCCTGCTTGATGAACATGATCTCCTTCTGTGACAAGATGACCTGTTTAGTGGATGAGTGAAAGGCTGTGGATATGTCTACCTGGGCTTTGGTAAAACTTCTGACACTGTTTCCCACGGTATTCTCCTGGAGAAACTGGCTGCTCATGGCTTGGATGGGAATATGCTTTGCTGGATTAAAAAAATGACCGGATGGCTGGGCCCAGAGGTTGGTGGTGAATGGAGGTAAATCCAGTTGGTGGCCGGTCACAAGTGGTGTTTCCCAGGGCTCAGTGTGGGGCCTGTTGTCTTTAATATCTTTATCAATGATCACAAGGGGGTTGAGGCACCCTCAGTAAGTTTGCAGATGACACCAGGTTGTACGGGAGTGTTGATCTGCTGGAGGGTGGTGAGGATCTATAGAGGGGTCTGAACAGGCTGGATCGATGGGCTGAGGCCAATGGGATGAGGTTCAACAAGGCCAGGTGCTGGGTCCTGCACTTGGGTCACAACAACCCCCTGCAATGGTCCAGACGGCAGGAAGAGCAGCTGGAAAGTGCCTGGTATAAAAGGACCTGGGGGTGTTGGTTGACAACTGGCTGAAGATGAGCCGCTGTGTGCCCAAGTGGCCAAGAAGTCCACCAGCATCCCGGCTTGGATCAGCACTGGTGTGGCCAGCAGGACTAGGGCAGGGAGCGTCCTCCCGGACTAGGCACTGGGGAGGCTGCCCCTCAAATCCTGGCTTCAGTTTTGGGCCCCTCACTCCAAGAAGGACATGGAGGGGCTGGAGTGTGACCAGAGAAGAGCAACAGATCTGGGGAAGGGTCTAGAGCACGAATCTGGTGAGGAGCATCTGAGGGACCTGGGGTTGTTGAGCCTGGAGAAAAGGAGGCTCAGGAGAGACCTTCTCGCTCTCCACAGCTCCTTGACAGGAGTTTGGAGCCAGGGGGAGTCGGGTTCTTACCCCAAGGAACAAGCGACAGGACAAGAGGAAACTGCCTCAGGTTGCACCAGGGGAGGTTTAGGTTGAACATGAGGAACAATTTCTTGCCCTCCAGGGTTGTCCAGGCCTGGCCCAGGCTGCCCAGGGCAGTAGTGGAGTCCCCATCACTGGAGGAGTTCCAAAGCCGTGGCGCTGTGGTGCTGAGGGCCATGGTTTGGTGGTGCCCTGGCAGTGCTGGGTTAACACATGGACTCGATGATCTTAAAGGTCTCTTCCAACCAAAACAATTCAACGAGACTAAAGCCTCCAAGCGTCAGCCCCAAAGCTCAGTGTGCACACGCAGATCACTTGCTTTGTTCTGCAAGTGTGCAGCTGGCTCTGGAGTGTCTCTCTGCCACCAATATAGCAACGAGTCCTTCCATCCAGATAACGGGAAGAAAACAGCCCTTCCTCTCTTATTTTCCTTCATCTTCTGGCAGGTTGGAAGCAGCGGCAGCCAAGGCCCTTTCACCTCATCTCCCTTAGGAAGAAGAAATTACAAACAAGCGAGCAACTTGGGTTAACACAAGCCTGACACCGGATGCAAGTCAAGGCTATCTCCTCTATGACACAGGAAAAACTCTTCTGAATAGACCACTGGTGCCGTCCCTCGGAAAGCAATGATATAACCACCTCTATCTGGAAAAGTACGAGTAAGAAGCGTGTATGGAGTTCAGGGAGAAAGATCCAAGGTGTACAGGACAGGAGGGTTATTTGTCGTATTTTTATTTTATTGAGCCAAAGTAAATGCCACAAAAATGCCGCGAAGCTCATGGTGCGCTCACAAATTCCATCTCATGGCTGCTTTGCATGGATTTTCTCCAGCAATCATAAAATGACAAGCCGAAGAAAGGACCAAAAGAGGTCATCGGCTCCACCACCCTCTTCCTCCCCGAGGCAGGAGGAGCTCGGTGGTGGCAGATCCCGGATTAACATCCTTGCTCACTCAAAACAACCATTTCTCCAGCTCCTCTAGAGCAGTGCTCCATTATCCTTCCCATTACAAGGATTTTCCCAACGCTTAATCTCTTGCTGAAATTTAAGCCCCTTATTTATTGTCCTACCATCAGAGCACGAAGGACAGAGACTCCACTAAGGACAAAAGCTTTCACACGCTTTGTTTTTCTTTTGTCTTCTCCTCCTCCTTCCTTTGATTAGCCTCAAGACAACTCTAAGCCTTTCAGCTTCGGCTCACAGACATTATCTAGCCCCCTGATTATCTTCTTGGTGCCTTCTGGACTCTTTGCACCCATCCATGGTGCCCCAAAAGTGGACAAATTGAACTTCAGCTAGGTGCTGGGTGCTGAGTGTGGCAGCAGCTCTCAGCTGGCTTGTGCTCAAAGCAGCCTCCCATCACCAAAACCCTGGTATCAAGGCAATTCTCCATCCTGGACCAATGCCACCGCTCCCTCCTGGACCTGCCCTTGTCCACAGCAGCTCATTTGTTTCTGTCCGATTTCTCAGGATTCTTTGGAGCTCTGCTCCCTCCTACAGTTCTCCTGCTTCTCCCCAGCTGTGTTTCATCTGCAGATCTAAGAGGAACAAGCTTCCTACTGCCCGTAGGACCCTCCTGACCTCCATGGGTGGGAAGGGTACAAGGTTTCCAGTTGAGCTCTGCCAACATGGAAGCAGCCGATCCTTCTCCTCTGACTGCTGCCATCAAACTGGAGCAAAGCCACGTCAGCTGCCAGAGGGTGAGTTAGCAGTGGGGAGGGTGACATTCAGCCATCGTCTAATCTCTCAGGCTTGATTTCTTGCAAATAAACTATTTGGAACCAGGTGCAGGCCTTGGTTCAGCTGAGATCCTCTCCCTCCAGGGTCCTCCTCTTTCACAAGCCAAACCTTAGCAGTGCTCCTGCCACTGCCACGCTACAAAACCTTAGCTCAGGGGTTTAGGTCCGTTCCCCAATTTTGCCACAAATCCAGGAAAATTCATGCACTTGAGGAAATGAAACCCCAGTTGCTATGGTGAAAGGCATTCTAGAAACTAAGAAACAAATACAAGTGGGACATTTGGAGGTTACTGGATTTTTGCACATCTTTCAGACAAGAATAAAAAAGAACCCAACACCCTTCAGCACATTAAAGGCTCTGCTAACTTCCCGGATCCTGCTACGCCTCAAACATGAGGGATTTACTGTACAACTTCAGGAAATTAATAATCAGGTGCTGCTTTTCTCCAAAAAAGCCTCATCCCCGTGGCTCTTAACACTGCCTATTATAGCAAATCCAGCATTGTTTTTTTTAAGACCTGGGCTTTGGCTTTGCTGCAGAGATGCCAGGAGGCTTCAGATGCATCTGGGAATATTTGGACATGGAGCTCCCATCACTGCGACCTCCTCCCTACGCCCACCAAAGCACCAAGAGGAGGAGCTTGGCTATGGAGGCACCAAATTAACTCAGACAGACAAAGGAAATTATCCGGCAGAAGGGTCACGGCACCTTTGGGATCAACTACCTACTTTTGCTCATCGATGTGTTGAGTTGGGGCTTTTTATTTATTTTTTTTTTTTGCACTTAATGTGCTGAGTCCTTGTCTTCTATTAAGGCATTGCTGTAATTCAACCCCAGCCAGCTCCTCTGAGAAGAACTGTCCTCTTAAGATCAAAGAGATGATGCTGTCTGGGCTGTCTGATGGCTGAACAGAGATCTCAGGGACTTGAGGACGTGAGAGGTGCAGGAGCAACCACCGAGTGACCTCCCAAGGCAGAGGCACCCCCAGCACCTCCAAAAAGGGCTGAATTGCTGGGCTGGAGGGGACTGTGGCAGTGCAGGCAGCCCAGCCTGGAAGGGACAAGAAGATTCAGAAACTTTATAACCCTCTCAGCAAATCTTCCCTCTTCCAGCACTCACAGTTCCTGCTAAAATGAGTCAGAGAGGTGCTGAGCACCTCTGAAAAATAACAAAAAAAAAAAAGAAAAAAAAAAAGAGGCTTCTCCTGTTTATGGCAGGGTCACCGAAGCGATCTCTGTCACAAGTCAGCACAAACCTTCTGTACCTCCCTCCCTGCCTTCTCAGGGCCACATCTCAGACTCCCTCAAAACCTCCAACGTCGTGGCTCCAAGGCCCAAACAGAGATTCTTCCTCAGTTGTCTACTCTGGTTTTTCAAATGCTGCTTCAGATTCCTGTTTCACTGAATGCAAACAACGTGAATATGCCTTATTTTTATTTTTTTTTTGTCCTGAAGATTATCATTTGTAGGAAAGCGTTTTCACGTCAACCTCAATTTAATCTTTTTTTTTTCCTCACCGAGATCCTACAAACATTGATCTCCAGTCTCATCTGCTCAACTGTCACATCCTCCTGTCCCACTGCTGCTCAGCCCCCTCTTGATGGTTTCAGTATCGCTCGACAACAGCAGGATCAGCACCGAAGGCAAAAATCTTCTCTGCAAAGCAGTATTACAGCCTTTCTTTCATTTCTTGCTTTGGATTCCACCGTAAAAGCCAGGCGAGGAAAGCGCTGCCTTATTTCTGACACACTGATGTTGCACCACAATCTCGCATTCAGTCTGTTCTCACCCCAATGAATTCTCGTTTGGTATTTTTAACTCTCAGCTTCCCAGTCACCCACCTCCCGTTAGGTACTTGTTCCAGTTGCCAGTCCCACATCAGATATACACCTTTATCACCTCGCTGAGGATAAGGAGACGTTCTTATCCTTTCTGAATGCCGGGCAGTCTCGAGCTTCACCTAATGCCCGTTCTTTGGCCCTTTGATTTCACCTCAGATTAAAAATACACCAGGAAAAGACTCAGTCTCCTTAATTTTGCTCACTAATGGAATTAATTAAACTCACTAGCAGAAGTGACACAGAAGAGGCCTGGGTACATGAGAAGCAGTCGGTGCAGTTGGTAAGGGTGGCTCCACACAGAGGCAGATGTTCATTTGTTTCGTGCTTGGTGGGTTTGGGGTATCTTGAGGGGGTTTATCTAGGAGAAGGTTTTTCATTTTCATTTTATTGCTCTCCATGGCACCGCACCAAATGTTTTAAAGTGAACTACTGCACTGTTCTCACCCAGAAATGAGAACAGAGAACACTGCCAGATTTGTTTGCTACGATCAGCAATCCGCTAGCCCTGGAATATGAGTCAGTAAAAGCACTTTCCCCCTGCTCCAAGTGAAAGTAGACACAGTACCATAACATAATACCTTGGACGGAGCCTTCAAAAAAAGAAGCTGCCTCATCAAACTCCACCTTGTTCAATCTAGAAACCCTCCCTGAGCAGCCAGGGCAGAGCAGCAAGTGTCATCACCTCAACTGATCCAGTACCCAGCCTTGCATCCCAGCTTAAAGTCTCTCTTAACGCCCTAAGACATAAGAAGTGCAGCTTTCTGCTGCGGTACCTCAGGAGCTGTTCCCTCGATGTTTAATCTTGTAAGCTGCTCATGCACAGATCAGCACTAAGCGGTGAGGGTTCATCTTTTTCTGCGCTCAAAAATTTGCTTTCTTTTAACCCAGTGAGAGAATCCAGGTGGGTTCCTTCCTACTGGAAGCCTTTTTTTCCTTCAAAAGTATCATAGAAAATTTTTGGCCCGGCGGTACTCTCAAGTTGCTCTGCATTTTTTTATTTATTCACAACAGCCTTGAGGTTTTTTTTTTTATTCACTAAGAGGAAATAAATAAAAGGCCGGAGGCAGCCCAACCTCGTCTCCGGAGATGCCAGCAGCTGTCCCAGCTGCCTCCGTGCCAGCGCTGTGCCGCTCGGCCAGCTGCGACGCAGGGCACGCAGCCACCACCCGCAACGCACAGGAGGAGACGAAGCAGAGGGGCTGCCAAATCAGCATCTCCCCGAGCGCCGGCTGCCTGCACGGCCTGACCCTACTCCTGCCGGGAAGGAGCTGCGACTGCCTCTCGGCTCTGGATCGCTGCGTCTTCCCTCTGTTCTCCAAGAGATGAGGCTCTTTGCTCCTGACTGTACATGACTCAGGTGCTCAAAGGAGCTGATGGGCTAGACTCCAGAAATCCGAGAAGAAATACATATTGCTCCATAGAAAGTACCCACTTGGAGTACTGAGATCCCACCTGGAGCACTGGGTCCAGCTCTGGAGTCCTCAGCACAGGAGAGACAGGGACCTGTTGGAGTGATAGAGCAATGGAGCAATGCTGGGAGGGCTGGAACCCTTTGCTGGGAGGCTGGGCTGGGAGAGTTGGGCTTGTTCAGCCTGGAGAAGAGAAGGCTCCAGGACGGAGACCTTCTTGCACCCTTTCAGGGCTTAGAGTCTACAAGAAAGCTGGGAACAATGTTTTTAGAAGGGCCTGTTGTGACAGGACAAGGGGTGATGGTTTTTAAACTAAAAGAGGGAGATAACAGGCTAAAGAGAATAATGATTTTTTTTGCACTGAGGATGATGAGACTCTCAGGAGAAGGCTCTGGGGAGATCTACTGGTGGCCTTTCAACACTTCAAGGGGTCTGTCAAAGATGGAGACAGACTTCTGGTGGTGAAACACCAGTCCAGGTTGCCCAGAGAGGTGGTCACTGCCCCATCCCTGGAACCATTCCAGGGGAGGATGGCTGGGGCTCTGAGCAATGTGCTCTAGTTGCAGCGGTCCCTGCTCCCTGGACTAGATGGCCTTGAAATGTCCTTCCCAAACCAAACCAATCTATGATTCTAGGACTCTAAGTGGTGCATAAAGCATTCCCAGCTTCTTGAGACTAAACTATACAAGAATAGAGCTAAAGGCTCTAGAACTTTTGTGGAAGACACAAACCACTCAGCTGTTGGGTCACACGCTCCCTTGGGTTATCAGCACTTGCTGGGCCAGGGAGCCTTTTTCACAGATATTCTTCAAGACACAAGCAATTTAAACTCATCCTACAGAATCTATTTTCTGAGAAGAGTGGGAAGGTACCGGCCTGCACAACCATTTATTAGCACAAATAGGAGTGTATGTTTAACTCTGGGGAACGGGTAGAACAAAGGATTATTAAATCAAACTCCGATCCGTTAAGATGAGAGCAAAATACCAGCTGGAGCCTGGGGTAACGCAAGGCACACTATCAGCAAACACGTGCTGCCAGCGCATCTGCACACACATCCCACACCCCTCCCGGCTTCAACCACGAGAAGTCTTGGAGCAGAATGGCCAAACCACGGCATCTCCATTGTGCTCGGGTAGCTCAGGTACTGCCCTTCACCGGCCAAAGTCCAGCAGCACCAGTCGGAGCTGCGCAACGGCAACGAGAGCGAAGGAACCCCGATTTCCCAACTTGACGTAGTTGTGATCTGTGGGCTTTCCAAGTGGGAACGCTGCCACCCAGCCCAAATTCCCACCCCCTGGAAACACACACACGGTATGTCGCTTGACCTACAAGCGGATGAGGCCCCACAAACCCACCTGCTGAACTGCAGTCACCTTTATTAACAGTACATCATTTAGAGCCCGTTGCAGAAGTTAACGAAGCCACTTTGCGGGAGGGCAGCCTCCCCGAGCGGGAGATAAATAATGTATATAAAAAGGGGGTTGGGAGAGAAAGCGACGCATCCTTGCAAGGTCATGTTGGAATGCATCAGTGGCTGGGCTCCTCCGGTAAGAAGCCCAGAGCTATTTATGACTCATGTAATTAATTAATGCCAACGGGCGTTCTGCTGCAGGCACGTGGGAGACCAAAGGGAAATAGGAAGCAAGCAGGTTAGGAAGTGTAGTGGAGGTGGGGGCGGGGAGAAGGATGACATTTCTTGCGGCAAGACATGCTTTGATGTAATTAGCAGCAGTCCAAACAGCCGGCGGTTCTTTTGGCTCCATCAGTACCAAAAATCAATTAGGAGCTTTTGAAACGCACCGCCTCGTATTTCAGAGAGCATCAAGAGCAAGAAGCGGCCATCTGAGGTAGGGCGGCTGCGTTTCTAAGCACCACCAGACCCACAGATCCTTGCTCGCCACGCTACTAGCCACCGATGGTGTGACCAGTAGAGGGAGCAAGGTTAATGCCTTCCCGTGGGTTTGGATGAGGAGCACCAAGAGGGTTTGATTTGATGCGTCTCTCAAGCATGAGGACAAGTTTTAAGAGAGAGAAGAGAAAGGAGCAAAGAGAAAGGTGGGAGCACAGCTTGAAAACAGAGTCCCTGCACATCCTGAGGCACTCTGGCCTCTGGAAGTACCCCCCTTTCCCTTTCTGGGCCCGGCTCTCAGACACTGGGAACTGACCAAAGCTCACAGATCCCATTCAGAAAGTGGCTTCCCTGCTCCAGTTCACAGCACCACAGTCTCACACCGAAGAACGCTCAACATGTGGCGGCGCTGAGTCATGACACTGCGCTTGCACAGACCGTTTGAGGACAATGAGAGCTTAACCTAATTTTGTCCCTTTGTTTGTCCTCTGCGCAGAGAGATCGATCGGTTCCACTCCCTGCCCGCACATCCAGCGCCTCATACGGTGTAGAGCAAAACTGTAAAAACAAATCAAGCGCATCTCGGGCATCCTAAAGTCCTTCTGGGCTCCCACCCAGCCTACATCCTCTCTCATGTCTCTTTGTTGCCACCAATATTTTCTCTCGGTTCCCAGTTCGGGCGTTGTCCCAGCTGCCAGCAACAAATCCCCCCCAGCACAACGAGGATGGCAAATTTGCTTGCAAGGTAGTGTTGTTTGCTATTTCTACTGCTCTGGGCTTGTCATCTCTCCCTGGATCCTTGCAGGGGCCAAGTGACACAGCATCAGGCTGACACTGCCATCTGGATGAGCAGCAGAGGCTGCCTGCAGTCTAAATCCCAGCTGGCAAAGCACTGGGAGGCTGCAGGATGCTCCCCTCCGAGCTTTATCCACCTCCATGGTCTGCAGGAGCTTCTTTCCTACCCTCTGACCACTGCCAAAGCCCTCAGATCCTGGCTGGTGGGATGCCCTACCGCTATCCGCTATTTTTTTCTGGAGCAAAATGATGTAAATCAATAGTGGAGATTAAAAAAAAGAAAGAATTAAAAAAAAAAAAGTGAAAGGGCAGTTGATTTTAGTTTCATAAATATATATGAGCGAGTAGAACAAGATTAATAAAGTGCTCCTTTCTGATGGGCTGAGAATCCGCACGAGCCTGAGTCTCCAAGGTAAAACAGGAGCAGAGTAAACGACAACATGAACACCCACTTCACATTCCTGCAACACACTCCTGATCTGAGCCTCCCCAGCTTTAAGAACGCTTCTCTTAAACATTGCAATGCTCCCAGTTACGAGGGATCTGGATTGTTTATTTTCTCAACAGATTTCTAAACAGATTTCTCCTTCCCCTGCCCCTCCCTACCAGGAGATTCCATAAGCCTGGAGTCTTAAAGAGGTGTCTCAACCTCTCTTGGCTCTACAATATCCCCCAACTGGCTCCATTTCCCTCCTGGTTTCCTACTGACCTTAAGGATATTTCGGCCGTTAAACGACTCCCGTTCCTTGAAAGAGGATTTACCGGCCGTTGTATTGCTTCTCTCTTCAGCTGCAAAGAGAAAAACCAGCACCAGAATGAGCCTCAGAACTGCCTGTGCCGTACTTCACCCCCCACTCTCTCCCTCCACAAAGTCAGCTGCCAGCTAATAAACCATCTTTGCCCAAGGTTTTCACACCAAAAACCTACTTCCACTTTGCTTTTTAAAGGGAACGAGACTGAAGACGCAGGAATTGGTGCCTCTGTCAGGATCGCCGGGAAGGAAATCAGGATTACCTGGAGGAAAGACTCTAAACCAAAGCCACTGAGAGGGTGATTCTACAGAGCTGATGACTCAGCACAACACATCTGCTATTTTAATCCCACACCCTGTTGGGGTGAGAGTCAGCACTCGCATTGCCTGGAAGAGCACCAACTACCAGAGAGCGCGCGACGCCAGGCGCGATCCGGACAGGCCCTATCCCAACCTCTGCTGCTCGCTGTGGGAAGCACATACGTGTGGGGCATCTGCTTCCACGGGGTGGGCAGGCAGCCACACACAGGCATTAAGAATAGCAGCCGAGGCCTGCAGCAACTGCCAAATGCCGATGTCTTCAAGCCAGCTCCCCTGAGCACGTCTGGATTTTTATATAATTCCCAAGTACATGATTTGTTCTTTCCATGGGACCTCTGCCTCGCTCTGTGAATATATTCAAGTTTTCTTTTTCATCTCCAGCATTGACTCTGAAGACCGATTCACACCTAGCACGTTATGCAAGCCCTCTACGGAATGTAAAGTGACTTCCACGGGTATCTGGGTAATGCTCTCGCCGATGTGTCCGGATGCCCCACGTGCGTCACGGACTCTGGCAGAATAGAGACTCATAACATCAGGAGTAGCTGCTCATGTGCCCCCCACAACAGAGACACATCAACACGCTGGGCTCAGCTCTAGCACAGAATCACTATGGTTGGAAAAGACCTTCAAGATTATGGAGTCCAACTGTTAACCCAGCACTGCCAGGGCACCACTAAACTATGTCCCTCAGCACCACAGCTCCACGGCTTTGAAACTCCTCCAGGGATGGGGACTCCACCACTGCCCTGGGCAGCCTGGGCCAGGCCTGGACAACCGTGAAGGGCAAGAAATAGTTCTTCATGACCAACCTAAATCTCCCCTGGTGCAACCTCCCCTGAGGCAGTTTCCTCCTGTCCTATCACTTCCTCCTTGGGAGAAGAGACCGACCTGATCTGGCTCCAATCTCCTTTAAGGGAGTTGTTGAGAGTGAGGAGGTCTCCCCTGAGCCTCCTTTTCTCCAGGCTCAACAAGCCCAGGTCCCTCAGCTGCTCCTCACCAGACTTGTGCTCTAGACCCTTCCCCAGCTCCGTTGCCCTTCTCTGGTCACACTCCAGCCCCTCCATGTCCTTCTTGGAGTCAGGGGCCCAAAACTGAAGTCAGGATTTGAGGGGCAGCCTCCCCAGTGCCCAGCCCAGGGAGACGACGCCTGCCCTAGTCCTACTGGCCACACCAGTGCTGATCCAAGCCAGGATGCTGGTGGCCTTCTTGGCCACCTGGACACACACTGGCTCATCTTCAGCTGGCTGTTGACCAACACCTCCAGGTCCTTTTCCAGTGGGCAGCTTTCCAGCCACTCTTCCCTCAGCCTGGAGCGTTACAGGGGGTCATTTTCAGGGCTAAGCCCCATCTTTTCAGAGTTTCTACTGTCTGAGTAGGCTTCCCTGACTTTAGCAACAGCCATGTCCCAAAGCCGGCCGCTGGGTGCTCAGAAAACCATGAACACAAACCATCTGCTTCTATCACTGTCTGCACAGAGACTCACAGAGGCAGTCACCGAAGAACACTCAACACCGCACAGGGGCCACCACGTCAGAGAAAAATCTAAGAGAAGCTTTAGTGCAAAGCTGCTGAGGCTGGTGAACAACACGCGCGTGCTTGGGCACCTTCCTTTTTTGCACACCAAGGTGTCACCTACTGCCCCTCCCTAAATGCAACACCTCTGAGCGTTCTCTACTGGGCAATATGGTTTCTGAAGCTAGGACAAAGAATCTTAGCAAAGATCCAGAAAGTGCTCAAAGCACATTTGTCTTCTCCAGCTCTGAGTTTTCTTCCGTGTTTTATTGACTGACTTCCCACCTGCACCCTTGGAGGTAATTCTTCAGAGGAAATAAAATCACAACATTTTATAAAAGAAACAGAAAAGCCAGTGGAAGCATTTCTTGTTCAGAGATACTACTTGAAATGAGTAAGGATGAGGGATACACACCACTTGGGTCTTTTCTGAAGAGAGTGTTCATGACTGTAGCGTGCAGCTTCACCCTGTCCCATTCTTTAAGCATCAAGCCGGAGGCCACGAACCGCTCCACCAGTTGATCAGCCATCACCTGCAACCTGGGAAGGCAGAAAGAGAAAGACCAGAGCAGTGTAAACAAAGGAAAAACTCCTGCAGCGTCAGCTTTTCAAGGCAGAGAGAGGGCAGTCTGTGTGAATTGAAGTCTCTGCATGCGCAAGGGAGCTGGGCTCTGATGGAAATGAAACGGAGCTGTCAGAAGCCAGCTCTAACGTGCAAAGTGGCGGCTCTTCTTCGGTGATGGCTTCTGCTGAAAATATTCCATAGAGAAAGGTGGGGTTAGCCTAGCAGAGACCGTTCGCAGCGTTATTGCGACTTGAAGGATGTATCTTTGTGCTGCCAGTAAACCCACGGTGACTCTCCTTGCTAAAAAGCTGCAGAATCCCAGAGGACCTGCTCTGTTCGGGGACTGTGGCAGGTACAGCGCACTGGGCTGGAGCAGGTGACCAAAGCCGCGTGCTCACATATCCCATGTCCAAAGAGCTGAAGGAACTTCCAGGCTGTTGCTGTCCCCTGTAGAAGAAAATTCTGCAGCGCCCCAGCCTTACATAGGATGTGCTAGAACGAGAGCTTCTCATCCCCGAAAACAAGCCAAGAGGGTATTACTCTGTGCAGGAGAACTGGGGCTTCTCTCACCATGTCCAAGGGATTAGACAGCTTTCTGCTCCACCAGGTCCCACCACTCTGGCCTCTCAGCTGCAGCATGAGAGGCAGAGCGCAGCCTCCATGAGATTAGTCCCCAGAGCCCGGGGCTGCCACGCTCCAGCTGCCAGCTCCTACCCCACTGCTGCTTTTATACTGGTCCTCAAGAGCTGCCGGCTCCCATGTGACGATTTCGAGACTCTCAGACTACCCATTGTCATGGCTTTCTACCACTTCCTGGCTTTCCATCAGTGATTTTTAAAATGAGCAATGACAAAGATTAAATGGGTATCATTACAGACAATACGAAACCAAATTAACAGAGAATAGCTCAAGTGAAAATTGCGCTTTATTACGTTATAAAGTTAATCAAGGAAATAAAACATATTAGGAGGAATTATAAGGGAAATTATTTGCCATGTGCGAGGCATCAGAGCACGATCCCTCTCGCAGTCTGAGCCATTCTGTGTGCAGAAGGCCTTGCCAAGCCCCGATTTCTGTCTCCAGTTATGCAAGCTAGCTCACGGTAAATCAAATCTCCTGCTTGAGAGCTTAAGCTGATCAAGATCATGCAAAGATCAGGAAGGAACTCCACCCCTCAGCCATGCCAGGAACTACGCAGAGCGAGTAAGACGTCTTGCCTGAGACAGGAAGGCACACACCTCTCTGCGAGGCGGGCTGCAGCAACAGGATCCCGCACAGCAAACCACGTGCCTGCCGCTGTCCTCTGAGAAATTCTGCTCCCTACCTGCTTTAGCCCTTTCCCTGAGCAAAGCGCAGGAGGAAGGCGAGAGGTGAGAGGTGCACGGAGCTGCTCAGCGTTGAGCAGACCAGAAAAGGAAGCAGTGTTCTGGAGGTATCACCATTTGTCCCCTTTTTAAAGTCATTGTTTGTCTGCGGGAATCTAAGGAAGCAAAAGAAGCTTTTGCTGCTCTCTCCATAAACATAATATCTCCTTTCTCCTCGGCAAAGCTCAATGTTTTCTAGATGCTTGCTAACAGTTGAGGAACTACATTAGGGGAGAATTACAGACTGGTTTGGGTTGGGAGGGATCTTTCAAGGTCATCTGGTTCAATCTCCCTGCAGGGAGCAGGGACAGCTGCAACTAGAGCAGGTTGCTCAGAGCCCTGGCCAACCTCCCCTGAAATGGTTCCAGGGATGGGGCAGTGACCACCTCTCTGGGCAACGTGGGCCAGGGTCTCACCACCCTCAGTGAAAAAAACCGCACTGCGGGTCAAGGGAGGGGATCCTGCCCCTCTGCTCCCACTGCTCTGGGGAGATCCCCACCCTGCAGTGCTGGGTCCAGCTCTGGAGTCCTCAGCACAGGAGAGACAGGGACCTGTTGGAGCGGGGCCAGAGGAGCCCCAGCAATGCTGGGAGGGCTGGAACCCTCTGCTGGGAGGCCAGGCTGGGAGAGCTGGGCTTGTTCAGCCTGGAGAAGAGAAGGCTCCCGGGGGACCTTCTTGTGCCCATTCAGGACTTCAAGGGGGCCTATGAGAGGGGGACAGACTTTTTAGCAGGGCCAGTTGTTACAAGACAAGGGGTGATGGGTTTAAACTAAAAGAGGGAGATTTAGACTGGAGAGAAGGAAGAAATTCTTTACACTGAGGGTGGTGAGATCCTGGCCCAGGTCACTGCCCCATCCCTGGAACCATTCCAGGGGAGGTTGGCCGGGGCTCTGAGCAACCTGATCTAGTTGCAGATGTCCCTGCTCAGTGCAGGGGGGCTGGACGAGATGGTCTTGAAATGTCGCTCCCAACTCAAACCAGTCTGTGATTCTATGATTTGTTTGCCCTGCCAAACCCAGCTCTGCCACCCCTAAGGCACCTCAGTGTGTTCTGTGGGAACAAGGGGTAGACAGGTTCTCAGCAGAAGGGCCCCGGCTGGCATCTGAAACAGCCAGCAGTGTGAGTACCAACACTCAAAGCTGTCTCCAGACACAGGAAGTCAGCACTGCCTCACTTCAGGCCCAGGATTTCTCCATCAGGTCACAGACTTATTTTCAGAGGGAAGCAGACTCGTCAGCACCACACCTTGGAGATGATCCAGAGCTCTGTGACTCAGGAGAAGAGAGGCTCAGACTTCAGCTCTCAGAGCTGACACTTCAGACGCTTCCTACAACAAACCCAGCGAAGGGCATTGGGGTCATCCAGTGCCTGCCTCCGTCTCATCTTTCCGAGTGCTCCTGCCTTGTTTCTCCCCGCACTTCTTTTCCGTCTCCTGGTTGATCTCTAGCTTGTCCTGGCTCTCCACCCACCCCATTTGTTTTATCTCACCTCTCCAGAGTAGGACAGACTTCAAAGTGAAAGAGTCGAGAAGAGGAAAAGATTTCAAATCCTACTGCCTCCCAGCAATTTTTCTATTTTCATTTTCCCACCCATTTCCTTATCCCACTTCCGATCTCGTGATTTCAACGCAGCCTCCAAAGCCCTTGGGGAAAGAAGATGCCAGAACACATCCTTTCTTCCCTGAGCCAGCCCTTGCTCGCAGCCTCCCTCCTCCAGTTGCACTGCTCCGTGTACCCCCCCTGCTTAGCTCCTGCTGTCCTCTAGCAACAGCAACAGACACAAAAGGGCAGCGTTGCCAGGAAAAGAGGAAGCTAAAACTCAGGGAGAAAAGGCTAAAGCTCTTTTGGCTGCTCCCCTACCCCACTTCCACACCCGTCACACAATCGACGGCACGAAGCACAACAGCTCTTATGTTCCCCCAGTCTCCCAGAAAGCGCTAAGAGAAAAGACAGTGCTGTCACTCGTGACGTACACATCAAAAACGAGATGGAAGAAGGTTGTCCAGACACTGCAGAGCTGTTTGTAGAGCTCAAGCCACCAGCCACAGTGGTGAACAGATTGGGCACACGTGCTGACATCCACCAGGTTTCAAGATTTCACACCAGCAGCTCGGAAAACGGATGTTTCACACCCAGTGCCCATTCCAGGTGGCTTATGGATGCAAAAATCAACTCTGTAACTAAGTCATGCTTCTCTGAGGGCCTTCTGGTGTAACTGGGTTTTTAAGAATAATTAAGTGCCACAGACTAAGCCAGGCTGTCCAGATTCATCTGGATTGCAGGTTGGGAACTAGACAGCAGAGGCCAAGTTGTCCTGCCTTCTCTGGCATCTCAGGAATATCTCCTTGGCCATCTCATCAACTCGTGAGGCACGACACCATCATTCAAGCTGACAGACGGCTACAGAAACAAATGACATCTTTCAGCCGCACCACCGGTGACTGATTTACAAAGCAAACACATCACTGCCTTAACTGGCTTAGGAAGCAAGAATGACTTCATCTTCCTGACTGCTCACAGTACCCACCAGCTTCGTGGGGTTTCTTGGGCGTTCCACGACTGCTGCTGCGGCACATCGAGGAGGAACCAAAGAAAGGAGCATGGGGAACTCACCTGTCCGAGCTGTCCTTCATGTGGACTTTGGCATACAGGATGTCCATCATGGCAGGGTCATCGTTCATGTACTCCACTCCTGCCACCTCCACGCTCAGGGGCTTGCCTCCAGCAATTTGGCTAAAATGCAAGAAATCTTGAGGTTAAAAAAGCCAAACACGGAATCATAGGATGGTTTGGGTTGGAAGGGACTTTTCAAGGCCATCTAGTCCAACGTCCCTGCAGGGAGGAGGGAGAGCTGCAACTAGAGCAGGTTGCTCAGAGCTCTGGCCAGCCTGACAAAGTGCAACAAAACATCACAGCTGCTTTTGAAATCCAACTCAAGATACTCCTCAGGCACACACTAAATATTTGGTTTTACTAAGGGAATGATATAATTTATTTTTTTTTGCTATAGTTAAACACAAATTTGAGATTAAGCAGGACTTAAATGTCATATAAGCATGGAGCAGTGAACTCCACTGAATTGTTCTTCTCCTTATCCTGTTTTTTAGACTGTTTTCACTGAAAAAATACCCAAACACAAAAAAAAGACTCCCCAATCTCTAAAGCTCAAAAGGCTACAGCTGCTATTGCCTCATCATCTCAAAAAATACTGTAAAAACATTTCAATTCATACATTCAGCATTTTCAACAGACACTAAATCAACTTGTTGGTGTTCAGAGGCCACCTCAACAGAGAGATCTCCATCTACATTTCAGAAAATGGTACAAGTTCTGGTAGCAGAGAAGCTCCTGCCTTCCCTGTGAAGAGAGTGATCATGACCACGCAAAAGGCCACGTGTTCTAAAACGGGTCAGAAAGGGTACACCCACCTTCGCACGGCACCGCCTGCGTTTAGCGAAGTAAATCGAGGCTAATGAAGGTTTCTGGGGATGGAGAGGAGCCTCAATTCTTTTTCAAGGTGTGTTTATTTGGGTCTGGCAGGGGAAATAACCTAAAGGTTACATTCAAGCGTCGATTCCCCTTCCACGAAAGGAAACGTTGCGCAAAGATTTCCTCCGCTTTAGCTCAACCCGCTTCGGAGGAAGCCAACGCTTTCCAAATCCCGCGGGCAGAGCCTCCCCTTGGAAGTATGCTCGCGTTGAACAGCTCAACAAGTGCAGCTCTCCCTTTAAAAGCAGAGGTATGGATGTGGGCCGTGCGTTAATTCCCGCAGATATCAGCCGGCACAGCGTGGCCAACTCTTCCCGTGCCGAGGCGATAAATAATGAAATAAAGCCCTACCAAGGACTCGCACTCTATGTGCAAAGGCTTCGGCAGTAATAAAGAAACCAAATCCCTCAGGCCATCTCCAATTTCTAAGCTGAACAGAGATAAGTTAATTACGGTGTCATTCAACCATGTTTACAGTTTAAGCCTTAAAATCTGCAGCTAGGAGTTAAAAGGCAGCGAGAAAGCCCCGGTCCTGGAGCAGTACTGAATGCTTCCAAAGGATTCCTCACCCAGCGCCCTGAATCAAGAAATCCATGTCAAGGACACCTCAGCATCTGCTCTGAGGCAGGAGGGAAGCAAAGTGCCAGAGCCCCCGTCACAGGCATCGCGTGAAGGGAAGGGGAGCTCGTCCCTCCCTCTGCACCAGGCCAGGGGGACGACGATGATGATGCAAAAATTGCTTACGCAAAAATAATGGGGACGCACGCGGGTAAAAGAAACGAGGAGAGTAGGTTTTGAGGGAATGCTGAAGGTTTGAGCTGAGCTGTGAGATGCCATGCGGCTCTTTGTGACTGCTTGGTGGCTTTGACTGCTCCCACTTGAAATGTTTCAGCTTTTTTCTAAATTTCTAGAGTTGAGTTATGACTACTGAGCTGCCTGTCTCTTGGCTGTCCCTTGTCAAAGACAGCTTGCTGCATTTCCCCCCCTTCAAGTCCTTGGCGATGACATCCCTTTTTTAGCACTTACTCCACAAAGTCCTCTTTGCATCGCTGTAGGAGGTCACGCGCTTTCTGGATCTCTTGTTCATTCAGAAGCACGAGCGTCCCCAGAGTCAGGTGAAGCTTTGCAGGGTTCTGGAACAGGCTGCTGCTGACTCCGTGATCCTACAAAGTAGTCAGTCGATCACATATAGGGGTCTTATCTCATACACACATCCCCCCCAAGGGATAAATATCCCAGAGAACAGCTACCAAGCCACCAACATCAAATCTTTTAGCTCTGCATCGCTGGTCGGATTGGGAGTGACTCGAAGTTGGAAAAAGAAACAAAATTCCACAGGCTTTCTGAGCAGGCGAGGCGCAGCCCCCACCACTTGCACGCTCCCTGCCTACCGTTTCTTTGGAGCTGCTGAGCTGGAAGCTCGTTAGGACAGGCTCTAACTCAGGACCAGGAGCAGCAGCGCTCCCTCATCCGAGATTTTGTGAAGAGACTTCCACAATGAACGCAACTCAAGGCAGCACAGACTTCAAACTCGAGTTCAGTCCCTTTTTCGCTTCATAAAGCTGGAACGAGCTGTAGTGACAAGCTGTAAATGGCCTCTAAATCCTGTCTAAACACAGGCTGCACCTCACAACACAAGCACTGCTAATACCATCTCTGAGAACTACATTTTCTACATTCTCATGTGCCCTATAGTTTGCTGAGACGAATTAAGTTTCAGTTCCCTTTGCAAGAATAGCTACGTGTTGTTGCCGGGGAAGGACGGTTCCCAGGTGGAGGAGTGGTTACATTCAGATTTAAAAAATACACTCTTTTGTTCTGGGTTATTTATAAAAATACCTCGAGGATGGTTAACACACCCATATTAAAACGATTATTTCCACTTAGTGGCCATTTCCCATCAGGGCATTAAATAACCTCCACTTTTTAGCTCCAGAAGAAGCCAACACCATTTGTCAGGCCACTGAAGCCTTTCTCCATCTGAAAAAAAGCCCACTGATGGAGAATGACAGCTTTGAAGTTTCTAGCTGTGCTTTGGAGTTTGAAATAAAACCTTTCAGATGTTTAAAGATTGCAGTAGCTCAGCCTGTCAAGAGTTTAATGCCCCACATCTCACTCGGTGTTTTCCATCCATACCCTTCTCTCCAGCAGTGTTTAAGGGCTGGACTGGAGACGAGCCAGTCGGCAATAGGGAGGCCAGGGGGTTTGCTCCGGCAGCCACAGGCTGGCAGAATGTGGTGGTCCCCAGAAGAGAGCAGGTATGCACCTTCCACTCCTGCTAATTATGTTATTGCTGATTAAAACCCCAACTCATTCTGTGCTCGTCGTGGCAAAGCACAGTGCAAATCTCAGCACTGGGACAAGCACAGACTGACTACAACAGGCATGTTGGAAGCTGAGGAAAGAGGGACGTCTTCCTACCTGCTCCTCTCTGCAGTAAAAGCCTTCCGGCTTAGGGTCATAGAATTGTTCTGGTTGAAAGCGACCTTTAGGATCATCACGTCCAAGCGTTAACCCAGCACTGCCAGGGCACCACTAAACCATGGCCCTCAGCACCACATCTCCACAGCTTTGAAACTCCTCCAGGGAAGGGGACTCCACCACTGCCCTGGGCAGCCTGGGCCAGGCCTGGACAACCCTTTCAGGGAAGCCATTGTTCCTAATTTCCAGCCTAAACCTCCTCTGGCGCAGCTTGAGGCCATTTCCTCTTGTCCTGTCGCTTGTTCCTTGGGGTAAGAACCCGACTCCCCTGGCTCCAGTCTCCTGCCAGGGAGCTGTCAAAAGCAAGAAGGTCTCCCCTGAGCCTCCTTTTCTCCAGGCTCAACAACCCCAGGCTCCTCAGCTGCTCCTCACCAGACTCATGCTCTCGACCCTTCCCCAGATCTATTGCCCTTTTCTGGCCACGCTCCAGACTCTCCATGTCCTGGGAGTGAGGGGCCCAAAACTGACCCCAGGATTCAAGCAGTGGCCTCCCCAGTGCCCAGTCCAGGGGGACGATGACTTTCCTAGTCCTGCTGGCCAAACCAGTGCTGATCCAAGCCAGGATGCTGGTGGCTTCCTTTAATCCCTCCTGCTGTGAACGTGCACGACAGGACATGATTTCTCTCTGTCAGCCTTTTTTCTCCAATGTTATCCATAGCCAGAGAATATTCTGTTACCTTGAGTAACAGAAACTGGGAGAAAGTTCAATTTGTCCTTGCCACGGACAACCAGCCAACGTCACTCACCCACAGACGATGCACAGTAAGGAGAAAGCAATTGGCAGGTCAGAAAGTAAAAGCCCTCCCTTCACTTTCTGTCCAAGCATGATTTGTATCGTAAACATCAGCCTCAAAAGCTTTTCCCTGAGCTTTCCAACACCTGAGCATGTGCTAGCAGCTGACAAAGCGATGGCACATCCTCTCCACAATCCATTGGGGAGATTAACTGGGAAGAGCAGTGCACAAGGAGTGGGCCAAGATCTAGATAATCTTCCTGGTTTCACTCCCTAGTATTTCAGACAGCTCCTAAAACACCTGTTTACATCCCTCCTCTTTCACAGGCTGGCAGATCCCACTTCTCCCACACGTAAAACAGATGCTGTGTCAGAGGTAGCTCTCCCTGGAACAGGCAAAGATGCCAAAAAGCTTGAACCTGCTTATACTAATCCCAGATTATGATATGCTACCAGCAACTGTGGCATCTCCTCACAGGAAACCGTCCTGTCCAGTGGGATCAGTCCTCTGCAAACCTGACCAGCAGGGCCAGCGATGGAAAGCCAAGGAATATGTAAGGAAAAATCAGTCCCAGATGAAGGGAGGGGAGTTGTCATGGCAGGGAATCCCCATATTCTGCAGCGAAGTCCGAAAGCAGCATGTGCAGGAACTCGCTGGCAGGTACAAACACATAAACCAAAATCTGTCATCTCTTAAAAAATTTACTCTGCAAACTTGAGTTCTCTAAAGGTTATGTAGAGAGACAGGAAGAATATCCCCTTTACACTCCATCTGTATTCGATGGCTGTCTGTGTATTTCAGCTGATGCCTCTCCCTGACACTGCCCCAGCAGGATCAAAACCCCCCCAACTCACTTCCACTCAGCCTTGAAAATTCATTTTTTTCCTCCTTCCTGCTCCTTAGACTTCTACCTTTGCTCTCCTGTTTTAGAAGGAGCACAGAAAGGGTTTCATGTGGAGTCTTCACCTCTCTTTGCAAAGCCCAAGCACATCGTTCCTTCAGATCCAGAACACAATACACTTCAGGCCTTCGCCATGACATGGCAAAGGAATCAAAGTCCTTCAGCTCTTCATTTGAGGACAACTTTATGGGTTTGTTGCTTTTTTCTTTTTTCCTAACTAGCTGAACGGCAGCTCTATGCCCTCGCCCACCCTGATCCACAAACAAAGGCACAAGCCAGAAAAGCAGCATTTCCTCAGAACCGACTGAAGAGCTGCAGGCTGAAAAAAAGTCTCCCATTTTCTTCCACTCTGAGCTATAACATCTCATTAGCAGTGTTTGATATTTACAGGTTGCCACACATTACAGCCATCCTATTTATTTCCTGTGCTACATCTGCAGCCTGTCAAGACTGCAAATGCCGCCTGTGCACGGCTCGGAAAGTCCCGACCGGGATTTTTCACGCCGATATTGCTGCAAAGCCTCTTCCTTTTTCCACCTGCATACTCAGATGTTTCAGTCCTCCCCACTCCAACACTTACACGACTGCGCGAGGAGACTTCCAAGGTCATCCATCCAGTCATCCGGCCCTCCCACTGCACCACATCAGTCATGAGCCTGTCCAGGTGAGCCACCTCCCTGTATTTATATGAAGTGAAGCCTCAAAAGAGCCTCCTCTCAGCCCTGCTTCCTTGCCTGGCAGCCCTGAGCATACAACAGCACCAACGACACCTGAAGTGTTACAGATTTCAACGCCAGCTTTGCCTTCTAAAAGCTCTTAAAGACACACACACACACACAAAAAATAAAGTTAGAAAGCAGATATCTGCCAACGTAACGCTAGGCTATAAAATATAAATGAATGGTTGTCATGGTAACTGCTTCAGAGAGAAATCCAGTCCCTCACAAATGCTCAATGGCCAGAAGAAATCCTCACGTACGCACATCTGCTCCTTTCCCTTCCTTAGTGTTAGTACTAAGCTTTGTTCCAAGACTGGTTTAGCTAATTCTGCGATGTTTTGCCCCAGCAAATTGCCCTGGGGAAGAGAAGCGCATCGCTCAGGGCCCCTGAAACGCAGTCAGAATTTCTACTGATATCCTGAGAAATCCCACTGCTTTTGGACAAGCTCTCTTACTGCTCTGCGAGGCCTAGTTTCGAACAACTGCTTTTCATTACTGATGGGCTTTCTAGAAGCCCCTGCTGGGAGATAAAGTGGTATTAGAGTGGCATTACTGGCTGGTGGAGTGATTGAGAGGCATACAGGGTGTTGATATACTCTTCAAATAACTAGAAACTCTTTTGCTCATACCAGAAGGAAGGGCAGGAAAATATAGCACCGTATATTCCTTGGCAATACATACGCAATCCCTCCAAATAGCTGCTACTGACCAAATTCTACGTTTCAAACTAAAAATGGAAACGTCAGAGCTGATGTAAGCAGCTTCAGGAAGATTTCAGCCCCCCACCGTGAGAGGCACAGGGCACCAAGCAGTGACAACATGAACACAGTAGCTTCCAGGCCAGGGCCACCAGTGCCCAGCAAGGTGAAGAGCTGGACCTGCAGCCCCAGTCCCAAGATGAAATGTGTTCCCATGCTGCAGGATCCCTGACCATGAAGCAGAACCTTAAAGGATTCAGGGCTGTCCAGACATGGAACAAAAACTGTGGGAGAGATGGAAGATGGGGCAAGAGGAGGGAAAATTAACCTGACTAGTCTGGTCAGCAGTGGTCTCGGCACTCCTCGAACCCTGCTTGGGCTTCTGCAGCTTTCTAGGACCAGGAGCACATGAAGGTTTGAGGATGCTCCCTGGCAGCTCTTTCTGAATGTGACTGACAACGCTGGGGAAAGCACCACGATGAATTTATCATGTTCCTAGGCCTACGCAGGAATGCAGACTGATACTTATGAGTGAGCAAGGGCTGGGTTTACTGTCCATGGGGAGGGATAAAAGTGATCCACAGGAGCTGCTGGCAGACAGCTAGAGGGAAAAGAGGAGGAGGAGGTAAGCAGCTTCAAGCAGAGCAGGGCCAGACCTCAAGGGAGATCAAGCGAAGGGACTGCACCAGTGATAAGCCCAGGTAGAAGGGGACAAAGGGCAAGAGAAACACCAGACTGAAAGCAGCGGTCTCAATCCAGAGCCCCGTGCTGAAGCCACCAGCCCCTCCAAGAGCCACTTCGCTCCCTGTAACTTTGGGATGTCCTCACACAAGGACTGGAACTAGAAACCAACAGGGGGAGCCAGGCCACCACTGACATCAGCCTGAGGTCAGGCACTCTCTCGTTCAACCAACACTTCTTCAGGCTACTGTTTCCACCCCTCTGCCTTCAAGGGCTTTCCTTTATTAAAGGTAAGACTTAATAAAGGCAGCTGCCGCTGGCTAATGGGGAGAGGCGATCAAGCCCAACCTCCAGTGCTCACAGCACTGCACTAGTTGCTAATCCCTGTATTTGTTGGCCCATTCCCATTGTATTTAACCTCAGGTGGACATCTGAGTGATAGAAAGCTCCTGAGATGTCACGGAAACAGGCAGCTCGGTGGAGAACAGAGACTTAAATTAGAATTCTCAGGAACTCTCCTCTCTTGCCTAGAGATGTCCTGCCAACAGACAGAGGACACAGCAATTTAGCAACGCTGTTCCCTCTCCTCAGCCTGAAGTCAAGCTAGAAGCAGGCTGAAACAAACGGGAACACGCAGCTTTACCTTCATCCTGCTCCTCATTTTCCTGTGCCTAACTAGTTCCTGCTGCTCTCAGCGCAAGATCTGAAGGAAGGTAGGAGGGACTGTCAGCACAAAGTCTCCTGGGGAAGAAGGGAAGGGATTAGGTTTGCAGGATGGCACGTGCTACCAAGTCATTTCTCGCTCAGTTCCAGTAATGACGCCCATCTTCCTTCGCTGTCAGTCACCAAAAGAGAAGTGAAACAGAAGCAGCAGCAGCAAACATGTGAAATCCTATCTGGTTTCATTGGTACACAGAAATCATACAAAATGTAGAAAGGTCCACTGCATTATTTAGTGGCTTTCTTACTAAAACCAAAAAACCCCATGGAAAGGAAAAAAACAATCTTCTTCTGAATCTTAGATATTCTCCTAGCTAGGAAAATCTCAAAGGAGTAAAACCACATTTTACTAAAAATTCTTAAGCATTCCACTTTCCAGGAGATTTCACAACAGCACTCAACAAATTCACAGCAGATCCACCAACTTAAGTAAGAGGCCTGTTAAAAACGCATTCCTAGGATAGAGAATAAAATAAAGGCCTTTGAGGTGAACGCCAAAAAAGCTGCCTCAATAAATGAAAGGGGGACTTTGCTGAAGGGCTTCCACTTGATTTTAGTGTTCATGTGGATCCTTACCTGGGAGCATTTCTCCAAGACTTCCTCCTTGAACTGGAGGAACTTCTCCTGGATGGCAGGCTGGTTGAGAGCGAAGGACAAGAAGTGTGTGAAGGGCTGCTTTTTCCGGAAGCTGTCCAGGAGAACATCGATCCGCGTCCGGGCAGAAACGATGCCGCTGCGATGCTGCCCGGTGATCACTACAAGGAAGCAAGCGATACCTGTCTGCTTTCTGCGAAGCTCCCGGGAGAATATCGACACCCGTGCATGGGCAAGAGGAAAAGAGGAATTAATTGGATTGTGATTTTACACGATACTTATCCGGATACTGGAGGATATTGTGTAGGTAAGAACGATTGACCCAGGAGATGTCAGGAGGGAGTTGGAAAAATTTACTCAACAGCACCTCTCTACTCTTAGCCCTAGACTCACTGAAGACGCGTTGGGAATGAAAACCCTCAACAAATGCAGAGGAATCCTGCCAGCCTCCCTACTCAACTTAAAAAGCCTGACAGTGCTGTGCTTGCCTTTGTAAAGACAGGATGATGCCATCAAAAGTATCCCTCTGCTCTCAAAACAGGCAGCTTGGAGTGCCAGAAAAGCAACAACTAAGAGTCTACAGTTTCAGTGGCTCTTCAGCTTTCTGGAGCATTACTGCAGGTTTTCATAAAGGTGGCCAAAGCGATAAAAGAAAAGAAAATCTCTCAAAAGATCGAGATGGCCCATATCGGTTCTGCACGCACTTCAAGGCACCAAACCGAAAACACTTGAGCTTGAAAGGAAAGAACTACAAGGAGCACAATTTTCTTGGCTTCCTACTATTACCTGCTTTCAATATCTCTCCACCTTCCCAATAGTACTTCACGCTTCTCGGGAAGAAGTCAAGATCCACTTCTCGAGAAGTACTGCCACGTTCCTCTGCAGCTCCACAGCTGGATCCCCCCAGTGCTTTACTCCTCGCATTTCTCTCACGTAACCGTAACCGTGCCAGTTATCACTGGAGCGTGCGTAAGGGACCCTCTGGATGTCCACTCAGGCAGAAATCCTGCTCAGCCCTTACGAGCGATGCCTCCTTCTTTTTACCTCGCTGGAAGTGATGGGAAGGAACATAGGGTAGAAGGAAGCCTGCTCCCAACACCAGAACGGCAGCAACGTCATAAAAAAAAATGCTTCTCGTATTAAAGCGGATGCTGAAGTTTATTTGGTGCATACATATACCACAGGGTAACTTTTTCTGTTGCTGTTACAGTTTCTTATGACTGGAAAAGGTATTATTTTAAAAGCGAACCAGAACAAGTCCAACGCATTGAGGCCTGAAGTTCGCAAGCCAGTCATTTATGGCCTAAAAGTGACTTCAGTGAGACTATGCAAAGGTTTAAAACAGATTTATTTTTTTTTTGTCCCAGAAAACCTTATAAGGATTTAGAGACAGAAAAAATAAACTCAGGAGAAAAGTGAAGTGATGTTCCCAGGGACATAAAGTGAGTCAGTGGCACGTGAGAAGCAGGAATTAAAGGACAAACACCTCAAAACACCCGTTTAAATTGTGTCTGTGCAAGAGCTGATGACAGAACACCCATTTGGTGCACGTTAAACTCACCAATTTCTCCTTCCACTCCGGGCTTGGGAATGCTGATGGAGGTTCGAGTCTCTGTTTCTAGCCTCTTCTTGGTTTCCCCTTTCTTCCCAATGATGTACCTGGTGGAATAAAAGAGCAAGAGAGTCGCTCAAAGAGTGTTGCTGGGCCGCTCTCCGTCAAGAGAGATGAACTGGGCTCTGAGCTGGCTTCAGGCAGCTGAGTTCCCCTGGACTCAGCAGCTCCGTGCTAGAGGGATGCCCATGTTAAGCTCCACGGGCAGGATCTGGCCCAGGCACAGAGGGACTCTGCACATAACCAGCCCAGCACCACGGGACGATGCTGAGCCGTGGCCCACAATGGACTTTAAATTCAGTCAGTCAGTCCATGGCAGCTCTGTCCAGCACATTTTTCCAAAGCTTATTCACCAACTGGGTTATTCCTTTCTTCCATTATCCCCCCTGATGGAGAAAAAGCTCTTTCTCTGCTCTTTGCTTTGCTCAAGGTAGTCATTTACCCGCATCCAAACACACAACAGAAGACTTTTCCTCCTCTGTATTTCAGCAAAGCTATTCAGCCACGAAAACTGTCAAAAATAACAAGATAAAGCTTTGAACACTACAGGCTTCCCAGGAAACATCATATTGGAGTCAATAGTCCATTCCAGTCATACATGCTTGCTCTCAAAGCTCTCGCAACCTCCCCCTGCCAGGCTGCTCGCCCCAGTTCTTCCTCTCCTTCTCTCACCTTCCCTGATGCTTTTATGTTCAAGGGAAGAGAGACTCAAAAAAACCAAACAACTCCTGACAGCAAGAAAGTACCACCTGCTGTCCCTGCCAGGAGGAGGGCCAGGAGTCAAGTGTGGCACAACTACACTGGAAAAGCACAGCCATTTTTCCCTCCCCTAACACTAAAATCCTCAGCCACAAAACCAAGTATATTTTTCCGCGATGCAGCGCTCGCTCAAACCCAACTATTCTGCGTTCGACAAGTCGAAGTGCAAGGTCTTGCAGCTGGGCCAGGCCAATCACAGGCACAATTACAAACTGGGTACGGAGTGGGTTGAGAGCAGCCCTAAAGAGAAGGACTTAGGAGTGTTGATTGAGGAGAAGATCAACGTGAGCTGGCAGCGTGCTCATGCAGGCCAGAAGGCCAACCCTATCCTAGGAGTGTGGCCAGCAGATCAAGAGAGGTGATTCTCCCCCTTTACTCTGCTCTTGTGAGACCCCACCTCAAATACTGCATCCACTTCTGGTGTCCCCACCATAAGAAGGACATAGATCTGTTGGAACGAGTCCAGAGGAGAGTCACAAAGATGACGCAGGGGCAGGATCACCTCTGCTACGAGGATAGGCTGAGGAAGCTGGGATTGTTCAGCCTGGAGAAGAGAAGACTCCAGGGGGACCTTATAACTGCCTCCAATACCTGAAGGGAACCTGCGGGAAGGCTGGAGAGGGACTTTTCACAAGAGTGTGCAGCAGTAGGACAAGAGGAAATGGTTTTAAGCCAAAGGAGAATAGCTTTAGACTGGATCTTAGGGAGAAGCTCTTCAGTATGAGGAGGGTGAGACTCTGGAATAGATTGCCCAGAGAAGATGTGGATGTCCCCTCCCTGGAGATGTTCAAGGCCAGGTTGGATGAGGCCTTGAGCAACCTGGTCTAGTTGAGAGGCGTCCCTGTCCATGGCAGGGAGGTTGGATTAGATGATCTCTGAGGTCCCTTCCAATCTAAGCCATTCTATGAGTCTATGACCTTTTCCTCAGCCAGTGGCAACTCAAAGAAACCAGAAACAAGGAGGCTCACTTGTAGAACGGGCTGGGAACCTCCACTCTGCACTGGAAGCCCTTCTCAGTCTCTTCCACCACAAAGGCATCGCAGGGTTCGTCTCTACAGTCGTCGGGGGCTATCAGGAAAAAAAACAAACACAACACCACAGATCTTGTAGAACCTCTGAGAAGTTTGGCAGCGCTTTACGTAGGATGAAAAATCTCACAGTGACCTTCTCCCAAGGTTAAATAAAGGAAGGAATGGAGTCGTCTTTTTATTTCACCCCTCTTTACCTGTACAGAAATCCTCCTCTTCCTCCTCATGCTGGTAGGCCTGCTCTTGAATGAGATTCTTCCTGTATATTCGCCCCTCAATCCTGATCAGGGTGGGCCGCAGAACGTCCATGCTGATCCTCCTCCTAAAGTGAAAAAACAAAGCCAGCTTCACTAACTGGTGTGAAAGAAAGGTAAATTATGCTGTTTCCCGGTGGATAATTTGTGAGAAGCATCAGGGGAGTTCTGAGGGGCTCGGCAGTAAAGTTTCTCAAAGGCCTAAGGAGTTTCTCAAAGTAAACCCAGTTGCCTGGATCTGCTTGGGAGGAAACAAAGCATTCCGAGGGGTAAGTGCTGGCTGGTGTAAGTGGTTTTGGTTTTAAATGGACATTTATTACTCAGAAAACAAAGTCTGCACCAAAAAAAATTGATCAGAAGGGTTACCACTATAACAGAACCTGACAGGAAAAAGTGAAGAGATGGCTTTGAAGCTGCATTTTTCTTGAACCAGATTTATCATCTGGAGTGACATGAGGTTCAGAAGGTTATAAAAGCTTCATCTTCTGAAATTATTTTCAACCACCCAAACAAGGCCAGGTGCAAGGTCCTGTCCCTGAGTCAAGGCAACTACCAGAACCCACCCAGGCTGGGGATGAGGGAATGGAGAGAGTCCTGCAGAGAAGGACTTTGGGGTTCTGGGAGGTGAGAAGCTGGACATGAGCCAGCTCATGGCCCCCTGGGCTGCATCCCCAGCAGCGAGGGCAGCAGGGCCAGGGGGGGATCCTGCCCCTCGGCTCCCACTGCTCTGGGCAGACTCCCCCTGCAGTGCTGGGTCCAGCTCTGGAGTTCTCAGCACAGGAGAGACGGGAACCTGTTGGAGCAGGGCCAGAGGAGCCCCAGCAATGCTGGGAGGGCTGGAACCCTCTGCTGGGAGGCCAGGCTGGGAGAACTGGGCTTGTTCATCCAGGAGAAGGCTCTGGGGAAGACCTTCTTGCGTCCTTTCAGGACTTAAAGGAGCCTGTCAGAAAGATGGGGGGATCTTTTTATCAGAGAGTGTAAGAAAGGAAGAAAGGGCAGGCCACCCATAACGAATACAAGGATATTGTCAGGTTACGCAGAGAGATAATTAGAAGGTCCAAAGCCCAGCTAGAAATTAATCTGGCTTTGAAAGTTAAGGACAGAAAAAAAAAAAAAAGCTTCTATAAATATCTTAATAACAAAAGAAAGACCAGAGAGAGCCTCCACACCCTGCTAGACCCGGGAGGAAACAGAGTGACAAAAGATGAGGATAAGGCTGAGGTGCTTAATGCCTTCTTTGCCTCAGTCTTTAGTAATAGAAACACCTGTACCAAGGGAAGTCAGACCCTCAAGCCAAGAGACAGGGGCCAGGAGCAAAATGTCCTCCCCATAATCCAGGAGGAAATGGTCAGGGACCTGCTGGTCCGCATCAATGTCCAAAAATCTATGAGGTCAGACAGGATACATCCTAGAGCCCTGAGAGAACTGGCAGGAGTGCTCACCAAGCCACTGTCCACCACTTATCAGCAGTCCTGGCTGACTGGAGAGGTCCCAGCTGATTGGAAGTCAGCCAATATAACACTCCTCTATAAGAAGGGATGGAACGATGATCCGGAAATCACAGGCCTGTCAATTTGACTTCAATTCCAGGGAAGCTGATGGAGCAGATCATCCTGAGTTCCATTATGCAGCACATGCAGGACAACCAGGTGATCAGTCCCACTCAGCACAGGTTTATGAAGGGCAGGTCCTGTTTAACAAACTTGATCTCCTTCTATGACAGGGTGACCAACTTGTTGGATGAAAGAAAAGCTGTGGATGTTGTCTACCTTGACTTTAGCAAGGCATTTGACACTGTTGCCCACAGCATTCTCCTAGAAAAACTGACTGCTCTTGGCTTGGATGAGCATACGCTTTGCTGGGTAAGAAACTGGTTAGATGGCCGAGTCCAAAGAGTTGTGGTCAATGGAGTTACATCCAGTTGGCAGCCAGTCACGAGTGGTGTCCCCCAAGGATCAGTACTGGGGTCACTCCTATTTAACATTTTCATCAATGATTTGGATGAGGGGATAGAGTGCCTCCTTAGTAAGTTTGCAGATGACACCGAGCTGCGTGGAAGTGTCGATCTGCTTGAGGGTAGAGAGGCTCTACAGATGGATCTAGATAGGCTGGATTGCTGGGCCAAGGCCAATCACATGAGTTTCAATTAGGCCAAATGCAGAGTCTTGAATTTGGGCCACAACAACCCCTGGCCGTGCTACAGGAAGAGTGGCTGGAGAGCTGCCAGGCAAAGAGGGACCTGGGAGTGTTAATAGGTGGCCAGCTGCTGCCCAGGTGGCCAAGAAGGCCAGCGGCATCCTGGCCTGTATCAGAAATAGTGTTGCCAGCAGGAGTAGGGAGGTGATCACTCCCCTGTACTCAGCCTTGGTGAGGCCACAGCTCAAGTACTGTGTCCAGTTTTGGGCCCCTCACTGCAAGAGGTGCTAGAGAGGGTACAGAGGTAGGCTACCAAGCTAGTAAAGAATTTGGAGCATATGTCGTATGAGGAACAACTGAGGGATCTGGGGCTGTTCAGCCTGAAGAGGAGACTGAGAGACCTTATTGCTCTTTACAAATACCTCAAAGGAGGTTGTAGTGATGCAGGGGTTGGTCTGTTCTCCCTAGTGCTGAGTGACAGGACAAGGGGAAATGGCCTTAAATTGCACCAGTGGAAGTTCAGGTTGGATATTAGAAAAAAATTCTCTACTGAAAGGGTTGTCAGGCATTGGAACAGCCTGCTCAGGGAAGTGGTTGAGTTGCTATCCTTGGAGGCATTTAAAAGACGGGGTGGATGTTGTGTTGGAGGACATGGTTTAGTGGTGTTCTTGGGGCTAGGAAAATGTTGGCCTCTATGATCTTGAAGGTCTCTTCCAGCTGAAAATGTTCTATGATTCTATGACACGATGAGAGGTGATGGTTTTAAACTAAAAGAGGGAGATTCAGACTGGAGAGAAGGAAGACATTTTTAACGCTGAGGGTGGTGAGGCCGTGGCCCAGGTTGCCCAGAGAGGTGGGCGCTGCCCCATCCCTGGAACCATTCCAGGGGAGGTTGGCTGGGGCTCTGGGCAACCTGCTTTAGCTGCAGCTGTCCGTGCTCCCTGCAGGGGGGTTGGACTCGAAGGCCTCGAAAAGTCCCTCCCAACCCAACCCAACCCAACCCAGTCTGTGATTCCAGGGCCAGGTTCGGGGAGAACAATCCCCGAGGCGCGCAGGGCGTGCGGCAAGGGCCTCTCCCTCCCCGCCCACATCGAGCGAGCGCGCGGGGCGCAGAGGGCAGGGAACGGCTCCCGGACGCCCAGTGAGAGGGAGGCCCCGCGAGCCACGGGGGTTTCCCGCCCACCACTAACGACCGCGCGCAGCCGTTGCCAATGGCGACCGCCCTCCCCGCCGGAAGT
>VWZK01012738.1:257639-268217 GCA_013396935.1 Baryphthengus martii
AGGCGCGGCGGTGGTTCCGCAAGATGGCGGGCGCCTCGGGGCTGAGGGCGCAGGCGTTGTCCTGCCCTGTCCTTCCCTTGCTCCTCCTCCTCTGTATTTTCAGTCTATTTAAAATAAAAATCTTGCAGCAATACCGAGGATTGCGAGCCCTGCTCAGCTCCAGCCCTCGTCTCGCCTCCCTCGGGAGCAGGGAGCTGGACCCACCCGGGTTTGCTGAGGAAAGTGTTGCTGGGTCATGGCCATATTAGTTTATTTTATCCAGCCCATCGGCCCCCAGCGATCTGCCTGCTGTTTTGTATGACACACGATAAAGGAAACAACCTTGAGCTTAAAAAGGAAGGAACACAACCCCTTTTCTCCACTAAATTTCTTGAGTGCTTTCCAAAGGCACCGTCTGCATCACCTAAATGCTCTGCAAGACTCTATTAAATGGGTAGAATAATAGCAATGTATTAAATGGGCAGGAATGGCAGACACATCAGAAGGCTGTGCTGCTGTCCAATGAGATCAAGACAGGCTGGAGAGCTGGGTGAAGGTGAACCTCATGGAGTTCAATAAGGACAAGTGTAGAGTCCTGCATCTGGGGGGGGGAATAAAACCAGGCACCAGTACCGACCAGGGGTCGTCCTGCTGGAAAGCAGCTCTGTGGAGAAACCTTGGAGTCCTAGTGGGTAGTAAGTCCTTCAGGGGACAGCAATAGGCCCTTGTGGCCAAGAGGGCCAGTGGTATCCTGGGGTGCACTAAGAAAACTATTCAGCAGGTTGAGGGAGGTTCTCCTCCCCCTCTACTCTACCCTGGTGAGATCACACCTGGAATACTGTGTCCAGTTTTGGGCTCCCCAGTTCAAGAGAGAGGAATCTACTGGGGAGGGTTCAACAGAGATCTATGAGGGTGATGAAGAGACTTGAACATCTCTCCTGTGAGGAAAGGCTGAGAGTCCTGGGGCTGTTTAGTCTGGAGGAGAGAAGGCTGAGAGAGGATCTTCTTCATATCTATAAATACCTAAGGGGTGGGTGTCAAGTCGAAGGGGCCAGTCTCTTTTCTGTGGTGCCCCGTAATAGGACAAGAAATAATGGGTACAAGCTAGAACACAGGAGGTTCCACCTCAACATGAGGAGAAACTTCTTTCCTGTGAGGGTGACGGAGCCTGTCCCAGGCTGCCCAGAGAGGTTGTGGAGTCTCCTTCTCTGGAGACTTTCCAAACCTGCCTGGATGTGTTCCTGTGTGGCCTGCCTTAGGAGTTCCTGCTCTGGCAGGGTGGTTGGACTAGATGATCTCTAGAGGTCCCTTCCAACCCCTAACATGCTATGACTCTGTGATATTGAAATGTATTAAAGGGTCAGGGTAATTGAGAAGTGCTTGTGTGTGTTTTGGAGGAGCAGCAAGTACTGGCACAAATGCCAAGTGACAGCTTTCTTACTCTCAGAGGGGCATGTGACAGGTTTCTAAGTACTCCTCCGTGACAAACATCCAGCCAAGACATCCTAAAAACAAGGTTGAGAAAAGGGAATGCCAGAGGCGACTGGGCTTGTGCTGATCCAGGTTTTCTCAGGCAGAAGGACTTTTTCTGTTTGTGCTCCTGGAAACAAGGCAAAAAAACAAAAAGAAAAAAATTTTTTAAAAATGTCTTTTTATGACATGGGGAGCAGGGAAAAGTGCCAGGCAGCTGAAAGCCGGTGAATTCAGGCCAGCGCCCTGTGCCAGATTTTTTTAATGCGCGCTCCGATCGTCCAGCTGAATTCCCAGGCCCCCTCATCCAAGGGGTCACAGCTTGGGTTACCCTTCTGGGTTTCTGGGTGCCACCACCTGGTGCTCCAGCTCCTCACAAGGTCCTTCCTGGACCTTGCCACCTTCATCTGCTGTCAGATCCGTGCACGGTCACTGGCTTTGAGCCCTGGGAAACTCCCGAGACATCCTTCCTAACTGCCTTTTTTTCTTTTCCCAGGCTGGGACGGAGTGAAATGGCAGCGTCTTCCTCATCCTCTTCAGCCGGCGGAGTCAGCGGCAGCTCTGTCACGGGATCGGGATTCAGCGTTTCGGATCTGGGCCCGCCCCGAAAAGCCCTCTTCACCTATCCCAAAGGAGCTGGGGAAATGCTGGAAGGTGATTCCTCCTGCCCTTCTCCTTCCCCGCTCCTCCTGGGGGACAGGCAGCCCCAAAAGGGAGTTGTCCAGCTTGGCACCCTGCTGCCTTTTCAGATTGTAGCTGGGAAAAGCTGGAGAGAGGAAGGAAACACCAGGGCTTGGGTAGGTCCTGAGGTCTTTCCCACCAGTTGTTCATGAGGAAGTGACTTTTCGGGCAGTCACCTGTTTTTTAGCTCCATGACAACACTTCAGACAAGGAAGTGATCTACCTGAAAGAGAACATGACGGCGTTAATTGCTCATTGTTAGCTAAGCCTTTGATGTCGGGCAGGAATTACTGTAAAGATAGCTGAGGCAGGAATATTTTTCTTGGCAAAACACTTTCTGGGGTTGGATTTGACTGGGCTAGCCAGTTTGTGTCCCTGCTCGCCAGGACACGGAGGGCTTACTTTTGCCCCTGACCCGAGTTAAAACCTCGCCGCCGAGCTCTGCGAGAGGATAAATCCGGACTAGATGTCGCTTTTAATCCCTCAAGGCTGAGAGCACGTTCCCCTTTGCGGCTCACTCTTGTCAGGGCTTTTCTCCTGGGGCCCCTGGAGAGGCTCCCAGGGCTCTAAGCATTTGGGTGCTCTGAGCCCTGCCACCCTCCTCCCGGAGGTGACCTGACGGAGGACCTGGGCTCCTCACGACTGCGCGTCCCTGCTCTGGGTGAAGGAGGAAGGGTGGATCCTACGGATGACAGGGTTAAGCCTCTGTCTGTCTGTCTGCTCCCTCTGAACTTCCCGTGTCACCACGCCGCACGCTTGACTCTGTGAGCCTGAAGTTGGTTGGGGTGACCGAGGGGCCGGACATTCGGGTGGCCCTGCAGCTCAAGAAGTGACAGAGCAGCCGGGCACAGAGCGCTCCGTCGGTTTAAGGCCTGTTTTTATTACACATTAGAGGCCATATGCCAGTCTATTGAAGCAATTATGACTAAAGCCTTGCTCATAGAACTTAACGAGCCCTCAAAACAAATTAAACTAATGAAGCACTTGGTGTTACCAAATAGACAGGCAGCTGTTCTTCCTGAGAGCCACTCGGCAGGACGCAGCTGGGATGGGGAGTAGGAGGAGAGGAGTGGGAAGGGAAGGGGTGAAAACAGCACAGGGCAGCGCCAACGCGGCGCCTCAGGAGCTTGTGAGAGGATGGTTTGAGCGCAGCGGAGCTCCAGCTCTTCCCTCTGGATTGGGATTAAATTTTTCAGGGCTGGAGGGTCTGTTTTTACCTTTAGTCTTTAAAATCGCTTCTCTCCTCATTTTTATGGCACGGAGCTTTTCATTGGTTCTGCTTTGGGCCGACCTTTTTACCAGCAACACAATAGTTTGTTTGCTCTGGGTGGCTCTCCCTGTCGCAGGAAACTTTAGGTTAGCATCTTAATTTCTGAAATAAAAGGTGCTAGTAGGGTAGCTACGTACAAGTTTCCCCTTCAAAAATCCCCATTAATTGACTGATTTTTATTGCTACTTTAACTATTTCGTTTGGTTTTAAATAAACCCCAAGGTCTTAGGGGCTTTTTTTAGAAGGAAGTCGTCTAAACTCTGTCAGTCCTCAGCGCACAATTAGCTACGGATTCCAGACCGCTTGCTTTCTGAGACGCTTGTGCGACCAATTAGTGACTTAGATGGCGAGATACGCACATTATTGGAAATCCTTTCTGCGAGATTATGGTCTGAGCCTGTGGGAAATCGTAAAGCATTAGAAGGACACAAGCGTCTGAGCCCCAAGGAAATCAGAGGGCTGGAATATTACCTGCCCTTAGCTTAACTCTTACTCAAACTAGACCAAAAAGGCTTGACAGAGGGGATGTAACAGAGAACCAGGTGCAATGTCTCCCAGTTAGCGCAGCCAAAGCCCCGCGCAGCGGCCCAAATGCATCAGAACGAAGCGTGTGGGGAAACCTGCACCTCGGACGTAAAAATAGAAGGTCAGCGGCACTCGGTTAAAGCTGCACTCTCCCAAATCTCTCAGATGAAACTCTCAAATGAACCCCCCTCCCTTTCGCTGTTTGCAGATGGCTCCGAAAGGTTCCTCTGCGAGTCTGTCTTCAGCTATCAGGTCGCGTCTACGTTAAAGCAAGTGAAACACGGTAAGCGCCTAAGTGCCATCTCATTTTAACCGCGTGTGAGATCGGGGAGCGCGGAGAAAAGGCTGACGCTGTTCTTGGGTGCCGACCACAAAAGAAAGCAGCGTGGCCCTTTTAAGTTGGCGAATTTAAGGCCGAGTCAGACCATTGGCGAGTTGTTTTTTGCAAGCTCTCTATGCAAAGTGGTGGGAACCCACAGAGCCTGGGTGGGAACGGGTTATGCCTTTCAAAGCTTGTTTTTCCATCGCTGTGTGCCGGCCGCGCTGCCTTCACCAGAGGTGAGGCCAGAAAAGGAGGTTATGGGCAGGAAACGCCCACGCTCTGATCTCTTGGCCCGGCGCTGACTGGCTCTCCGGCCTCGGGCAAAGAGACGCTCGATTCCACCTTTTGTTTCTCCGCTGTGACACCGGCAGGGTCAAGCCAGGTTTCTTTCCAGAGGTGGATGCGCAGGTGCCCGGCGTGGCGTGATGGGACCGACTTGTTTGAACTTGGGCTTCTCTCCTGGGGCCTTCGCCTGCCGCCCAGGTGCCTGTAACCGAACGATGGGCTTGGCTGCACCAGTGCCTTTTCGTTCTCAAGACGCTGGGCAGAGCTCAGCACCACACCACGTCTGCTGCTCCAGGGTCACATCCTTTCTGGTCCCCCTGCCTCCGCCTCTTGAGAGCTCGAACGGCTACTTCCACGTGTTGTCTCAGAGCGGAGAGGTTTCCGGCCCTCCACCAGCGAGAGTTGTCAGGAGGAGGTCTGGGGCCATGCAGCAGCTTGCGAGGCCGTGATCCTGGATTTGTGAACTTCAGAAACGTCGTTTCCATGGCTCTGGTGCTGCTGCAGCTGTTGCTACTGAGGGCACAGGCCGGCACCCAGATAAGCACCAGCCCTTGAAACTGGTTTGTGGAACACCAGTTGCCTGGCCTGTAAGAAAGGCTTCGAAAAAAGGTCGAGGTCATCATTTTTTGGCTTGTTTGTTTGACAGTTCCCCAAAACACTCGCTTGCAGGAGGTGGAGTGAGAACAGTCCCTCTTAAAAGCACCCACTGGTGCCGTAAGCAGAAATCACACGCGTATTATGTTAACGCCTCTTACTAATAAGTCAGCTCGCACTGGAAGGAAAAGAAGGTCTGTCCTCATCTCCCTTCCATTGGAAACGGAGCCTGCGTGCCCACGGCACCACCAGTTCTAAATAAAGCTGAGAGGATCAAGCTGACGCAGGGATCCCCAGGGAGGCCGCTCGTCTCTCCGCAGAGACCTCCGTGTCCATGCCGTGCTCTGGCTGCAGAGCCTTTCTGCTACCCTCATCCAGGTCCTCCTCAAAAGACCTGCATTAACAACGAGGAGTTCTTCCTCCCGTGGGCTGACCAAGCTCTCTCTGAACTTCTCCGTTCATTCACACTATAAATATTTATGCTAAAGAAATGAGCTTCATCCTGTTTTCACCCCCCTACACTAATAGGCCTCATGTTTCCCTGTTAGGACTTGAATTTACCCAGCCCGGGCAGAGATGGGCAAATCCACACACAGGCAGAAAAGCCCGTCCCTGCTCTCTCCTGCAATCCAGGGGGTTTGTCTTCAGATGGGCTCACTGGGTTTTGTTGTGCTCTGTTTCCCCATCGCCAGCTGGGAATTTGTGTCTGATTGAAAGGTTTTAATTGCACTGTCGCTACAAACCGCGGTTACCTTTGTACTTCTCGCAGATCAACAAGTCGCACGGATGGAAAAACTCGCCGGGCTGGTGGAAGAGCTGGAGGCAGACGAGTGGAGGTACAAGCCAATAGAGCAGCTCCTGGGATTCACTCCCTCCTCAGGTTGAGCGTGTTTGGATCCCTGCTGTCGGGGAGCAGAAGAAAAACATTCTCTGGCCTGGCTTCAAAACTCCCCATTTATCAGGATGCCGACAGCTGCCTCGGCACGACCAGGCTTTTGAGTTTGTTAACTTGAGAGTGGGGATCCCCCCCAGTAAAGCTGCCAGTAAATGGAAAGGATGGGATTCTTTAAGTCCTCTGCAGCGCAACGGGCTGGCGGGGCTCCCTCTCTGTAACTTAGAAAGTAGGATCAAGTTTTACAGAACTCGGAGAATCACCTCATTGTTTCCAGAGCAGGGGTGGTGGTGGGGCTAGTGACCCAGTAACTCCGTCTGGCCTTTCCCCATTTGCCGCTCAATCTGAGCACAGCAACCTGCCAGGAACGCTTTCCGGCCCTGGCCGCTGTTTTGGGGGTGAGCACGATGAGAAGCGGCACAGAGACGGCACGTGGTGATGCTTTCTCCAGAGGTTCCTCATTGATCACCAGAGCTGGTTCCCCTCCATTGCTGTTTCTTTTGTCCCCGCGCAGTGAAAAGCTGGTAGGACGCTGCTGCAGAAGCTCTTTCTTTAATACCCTAAAACTCTTTTTTTCCTCTTTGTGATGTATTCATTTGCGATAATAAAATAATTCTGCCTTGGAAACCATTTTCTCTTTTCAAAGCTTGGTGCAGGGGGTCTGATGAAAAAAACAGTCTGCTCTTCAGTGGGTAAGGGGAGGTTTAATGACACGCAAGGGCGGCGCGGCCGTTCCAACCGTCAGCTTCGGTTTGATTTAAAACAACCCCTCTGAGAGGAACCAAACCACGTTTGCTTTACACTCAAAAGTGGATTGATTTAAAGCAGATTTTAATCCTGGCTTAACTGCCACCAGAAAACCCTTATTTAAATCCGTCCATTTTAATCATCTTATTTTTCGTTTGTACTTTTGCTCCTGCTCTTGAGGGGAGCTGGAGTTCCATTTTCTGCCATGACCATTTCAACATGTTCATTCTCCATTGATTGGAGCCTTAACACCACAGCTTTTCCAGACAGCTGCCGATGGGCTCCGCACGGCATTTAACCAATTGTACCACTTCATCCTCCAGATACCTGATTTCTCTGGTTTCAACATCTTATTTACAAGATGAGTTTATTTTTTCCTCACTATTTCACTTCGGGGTTGAAACAGATTTGAATCCGTCCCTCTCTTAGTTACATCCCCTGCAGTTTGTGGGAGCTAAAACTAAGGGGGAAAGAAGTTCTGCGTTCGTTCCAGCTCCACACCCGCGGGCTCTGTGGTTTCTGAAGCTGCACTCGGGTGTTCTCACGTACGGCTACGGCTTCGGCTCAGCCGAGGCACGTCCCACGCTGCCCTCCCCCCCCCAGCAAAGCCCGGAAAACCTCCTCCCGGGGTTCTGTGCTGTGCACAGCAAGCGGCAACTCGGCCACTATCATGTTAAAGACGACAACTTTCCCTGTTAAAACTCCATTATTTTTTTAAAAAAAGAAGGGAGCGTTTCAATCGCCAACCGGTGTAACCAGCTGCAGCAAGAGCCTTGCCTTTTTGTTGGTTTAGGGGTTTTTATGACTTTTTTACTGCTCAGCGTGAAACTTTTCCACTCCGCCAGCCCACTGGGGATTAACGGCCGCAGCTCTGCCAGCAGCGCCCGAGCATCACCTAGATCTCCCCCTTAGCCCAAGGGTCCGAAAGGCAACGGGGATGAGATTTCTCCCACGCTTCACCCTCCTCTCGTTGTTTTCCAGCCATGGCTCGCGGGTGGATGGCGCGGGAACAGGGAACGTCCCGGCTCCGTGCTGTACATGGCTTGTTTGTATGTGTGCCCAGCACCAAAATAGCTGTGTGTGCGAGAGCCGTGGGGAGGAAGTGAAAAGTTCAGCCTGTACAGTACTACAAATGCACAAACATGTTGTTGGCCGTTCCCTCCTCCTGCTCAGTAAACACTTTTCCAAAGGCAGAGAAAAATCGGAGAGAAAATAAAATAAAACCAACCCACCCTGGGCTCCCCCTTCCCCAAAACTTTTTCCTTTGCTGCTGGAAGTCCCTCCCCGCAGCTGCCCTATTTCTGGGCCCCAGATCTGTGGGGCAGAGCCAGTGGTGACTGTTCCTCTAGGGGCTTTGGAAGCACCGTTTTCCCCCCAGCCCGGGAGTCTCTGTGGCATTGCAGGGAATATTTGGAAGCTGTGGCTGGGGGAAGGGAGCTCCGTCAGCTATGAGCAAAAGTTGATGCAGGGAGGGAAAAAAAAAACAAAAAACAAACCAGAAAAAAAAAAAAAAAAAAACCAAAGCTGAACAAAGAACCCCGTTCAGGGCTGCTGGTCGGTTTTCCTGTGGGTGCTCGGAGCAGAACGTCGTGTACCGGCGCGCGAGCCCTGCTCGCACCTCCCCTCCCCAGCTCCTCGCTCGGCCTCAGTGCGGGGACGGTGCCAAGGCACGCGCTCGCCATGTCGCTCGGCCAAAACACCCGCCCAGGGAGGGCCTCTCCTCCCCGCTGAGGATGAAACACCCAAAAACACCAGCTCTTCTTGGGGCAAAAGCATCCCAGACCACAGAGTGGGTGTAAAGGACGCCCACCACTGAGGGGACACCCCAAAACCGATGAGCTAAGCACCGTTATTACGTTTCCCACACGAATTGCTTGGCTGTGGAGGATCACACCAGCCTCTGTGCCAACCCCCATGCCAAAATAACGTGGAAATCTACCTAAAAGTGGCTTTTTTGTAGGGGGGGCCATGGAGGTGCTGGGAAGCAAGGTGAAGACGGGGAGTACCCCATGAGTAGCAGCAGGATTTTGTCCCCTGCCATATGTGAGGCACCGTTTGTACCCGACGTGCGCCTCAGCACTCCCTGAGCTCCCCAGTCATCTCCTCTCTTCCTTCTCCTCCTCCTCCTTCTGCTGCTGCTCCCCAGCCCCCTCCCCCTCCAGCCCTGAAAAACCGCTGAGCTCAGCACATCTCCGGGCAGGGGCCCAGCCAGGACCCTCCCCGTCTTAACGCTCCCGCTTAACCCTTTGCAAAGCTGGCCAAGCTGGAAAAATCCCAGTGATCCGGCAAATCTGATCATGGGGGGGACAAAAGGGAGGGTTCCACGAGATGCAGAAAAGTCCCACGGAAAATTTCATCCATCATCCTGAAGCCCCCTTTACCCTCCCCAAAAACGACAAGGGCTCGGGGAAGGGAGAGGGTGGGAAAGGCCACAAAAATCACATTGGCTTTATGCCGACAGCACCCGGGGAAGGGGGGAGCACAGGGATTAACTAATACTGGAGCTAAAACTTTGCTTTCTAGCCCCAAACCATTTCTAGAGGCTCTGCTGAGGTCAGAAGGAAAACTGGTTGCCAGCAGAAGGGCATCGCCTTAAAATGATTTTATTTCTCAGCTCAAAAGTGGTATCTCACTTTAAAACTGGCTGTTACACCCGAAGCTGCTCACTCCCCTGCCTACCAGGCGATGTTATGGCAAAGAAAGAAAAATATTTATGCTCGGGCTTCAGAATTCGAAACTTATTTTTAGCAAGGTGCCTTCCTTGTCGTCCTTTACCTCTTTTTATTATTTTTTTTCTGTTTATTTGCTATTTTCCCCCTGTTTTGACCCCGGAGCCAGCAGTTCCTTGGCTATTTTCAGCCTCCCCCACCAAACATTCATACCAAGGCCTTAGTGATTGCGGGGAGGGAAAAAAAAAAACCAACCCAGCAGCTAAATTTTGTTAAAAACAGGGTCCCAACAGCCATCCGAGCATTTCCAAGCGAGCGTGCAAATAGTGGGACGTTTTTTTAACAGCAGGTTTTGTTCATCTTTTGCCCCAAAAAGCAGGGCAGTGGCTCTGTAGTCTGTGGGCACAAGCCAGGGCTTGTTCCCAGCACCCCACACATCCCCTCCCCGCCCCACGGCTTCCCGAGATGCCACCCACTCCCCAAATGGTGGCAAATTCAAGCCCCGCTTCACCTTTGAACCCTAAAAACAAATTTCCCGACCGCTCACGGGGTGCCTGGACCCCCTGCACCCACCACTCTGAAGGTTTTGGGTGGGAAAATCGCTCCCTGTAGCCCTCGCGGCAGAGGCCGCAGGCAGCGGGCGCGATGTCGGCGTGGGGAACTCGTCCCCCTTGCTGGCGTTTGCTCGGGGCAGTTGTTTATCGCCAGGCCGTTATCAATCTCCCCTTAGGAAGGACAGTACCCAAGATAGCTCAGAGAGTGACTTCAGAGCGGGCTCAGCTCCTCCGATAAAGCCGTAGGCAGGACAAACAAAGTCCTTTATCACCAATTAGTGGGCCTTCAGCTCCCCACGATCCGGCTTCGGAAAGGTCACGTAGGCAGGAGCGCGTGGACCCACGCTGGTGGGACACGCTTCCAAAGGAAAAGCTGGCAGGGGGACGGTGTNGGCGTGGCCTCCCCGCTGTCACCGGGCAGGAGAGACGCCGCGGACGTGCCCCGCGCTCCCATTGGTGGGCGAGGGCCGAAGGGGGCGTGGCCTTGTCACACCGCTTCTATATAACGCGGGCGGGCGGCCGGAGCGGAGAAGGAAGCGGCGGCTGTGGAGGTGCCATGCACGGCTTGTGGGAGCGGCTGGCGGGGGGGG
>VWZK01012738.1:275972-291808 GCA_013396935.1 Baryphthengus martii
AAAAAAAAAAAAAAAAAAAAAGTTACGTGCACAAATTCACCCAGCGGCCGACCAGCAAAACCCATCCAGGACAATCCTTCCCGTCACTGAGCGCGACGCCCCGGGGGCTCAGCTGACCCATGGGCCGCTTCTGCCAACGCGGCAAAAAAAACCCAAAACCAAACCTAAACCCAGTGTCCAGCGGGACGGTTTCCCCGATTTCTTTGTCGCCCCCTCCCTTTCTTTTATTCGAAGCCGAAAGGCCGGTTGTCGACATCTCCAGGGCGCGGAACGCCGCCCGTCTTCCCAGAAAGTAAAACACAGCAATTGCAAAGTGATTCTGGTTGTAGCGTGTCAGTCGGGGAAGCGGCTGCAGAGCGAGACAACACCCTGGGAAGAGACTTCCCCCCACTTCCCTGTTTACCAAACTGGGCAGAAAACAAAATAATTTAATCATCCAACCCCTGCATAGTTTAAAAGTACAACATATATACAGCTATAAATTAATTCTAAATAGATTATGTTTTGTTTTCTTTTCTTTTTTAAAGTTTTATCACCGAATCGTCCAATTTCTCTCTCCAGCGGCAGTGACCAGCGTAGCGCCCAAGGGTCTCCCTCTGCTCCGTGGCTTCTGCAGTGAAGTTTTATTTCCTCACTCAACGTATCTTGGCTCTTGGGGCGGTGGGATCCCAGGGGGGGATTTAGAGGTGTCCAAAGGGAAGGAGGAAGAGAGGCAGCCTGATTTTCTGTCTCAATCGCTGCCCCGGACGGCAGAGACGGGGGCAGAGAGAAGAAAAAAGGGCCAGTTGTGCGTCGCTGATTCTCCGATTCCGTTTTTAACGATAAACTTTCGATTCTGCAGAACATCAAGTCCGTCACCTCAGCTCAGTGCACTTCACCAAAAGTCTTCAGGCATTTCAAGAAGCCTGGCAGGGGAGAAAGCAGGAGCAGTGTCAGTCTGTGGGCAATCGCACGTCACCGTAACTCCCCCCTCCTCTCCCCTTCCCTGTTACAGGCAGCGGCTTTTTTACTTGACCAATTCCAATCCCCAGGGCCTAAAAGCTGCTCGTGGGTGCAGAGAGGGAAGGGAAGCAAAGCAGGTAATTAAAGAATGATTCCAAAACCAGGATACACCACCCGCCTCCCCTCACCCCAAAAATAAAGGCCGATTGCAACTTAGGGGATTCACTTGAAAGGCTGAACTTCCAGACGTGCTCCCTTTGCCACGGAAAATAAAACCCCTGCTAAACCTCTGTACTTGTGTCTACAAACCAAGCGCCGGATGCTTGATGTTCCCAAGAAGTTTTGGCAACACCTAAACAGTGTCCCTCCAGCTCACACTCGGGGCACACTTTGTTTCCCGTTTATTTTCTGGAGAAAAACCCCATTTTCAAATAATTTTGTGGTAGGAGGGACCTGTGTATTTTACAGCCATCCCGGCAGCATCCGGTAGTGAAACCGGCCTGGATAATTCAGTAGAAAAGTGATTCCAAAGCCCGGGATGATTTTGCTTCCATTCTTTTTGTGCAGTTCTCCCTTGGCCCAGCAAACCCAGTCAGAGATGTGAGCGTGACTAGCGCTACCGTGCCCTGCCCCGCTGCTACGGGAGGCGTCACCGGCTCGTACTTAGACCTCGGTGTGGGTGGTGACTTATCCGTGCAGAGAGGCTTGAACGTCTGACAGTCTGCTACAGCTGGGGGTGCCCATCTTCTGCGCTCGATGGTACAGATCTGAGTCTCCAAAGTAGCGCGCCCGGTACAACAAGCCTTCCTCTGCGGAGGGAAAAGCCCAGCGTTACGGAGGCGGGGCGGAAGGAGACTCGCCCGCCAGGCCACATCCCACCACGGGCTCTGTTGGGGAATGGGAGGAACCTCAAGTTCTTCAAGGCGAGAGGGAGGAAAGGATGAGGTTGAGGAAATGCCCTGTGCCCTTTAGGACAGGATGGGCGTAACATCTGCTGATAGATCATCCCGCCTTAGGAACCTGCTAGGACCTGCCTCCAGTCCCAGGAGGCAGCTACACAAAGGTTAGCCCGGCAGCACAGGGAAGAAGAAACGGCCAGATCATCTCCCACACCGTCAGCCATCCCCGCTCCCAACCCTGTGTGACTTCAGCAGCGCATGAGGCGATGCCGGCACCGCCCCCACAGCCTTTGGAGCCCGGATGGAGGACACCACGGGCAGTGGACTTTTCAGGACACGGTCCTCGAACAATCCAAATATTACAGAGTTCTCAGAGGGGCGCTTCCTGAAAATCAGATGGCTGCAAGGTTGCAACCTTACCCTTCTGCTAGAAATCAGAGACATCCTACTACCAGGGGAACCTCTGGGACACAACTACTGTCTGACCAGTTCTACAGCAGCATTAAAAACCTAAACAAACCTCGTCTCCCTACATCATTTGTCACACTGTCAAGGAAAAACCCAACCCAAAGACACAGGAAACACGCTCCTGTTAAAATATAACTTTAGCAAAACCTGGTCCGCAGTTAAAGAACTTTCTGAATCCAACCTCAGGCAGCAGCCGAGATCCTCAGTTTCTGACCCCGTGCTACTCACTCTGCTGCTTCTCTTTCCAGCAGTTATTTCGAAGGTTTGCAATATAGTCATCCTCCACGCTCCTTTCAACGTTCTTCAGGTTCGTGCCCGTGTATTCGTCCGCAAAGTTCTCAGCTACGTAGTAGGTGACTTTCAAGTGCTCTGTCACTTTCCTGTGTATGTGACCCACAGACCTAGGTGAGGGAGAAGGTGGCAGAACAGTGTAGGACACGCTGCAAAAAGCTCCCAGCTCTTCTATCTATCAGCCGCGATACCAAGCTGCTGAGAACACGCATCGCTCCTCTGCGTCCACCAGCTCCAAGGGTTTGGAAAAGAGAAGCGTTTCTGGTGGAAGCAAAACACCAACACGGGCAGAGAAAATCTGCCAGGCCTCTAGCTAGGTGGGCAGAGCTCGGAATGCTGACAGAACTCCGAGACAGACTGCCCAAGACTATGTGCCGCAACCGATACCATTGCTGCTGGACCAAAATGCGCTCCAGCCTTAAGAGAAAGCACTTTCTAGAAGGATTTGCATTTCAGGCAAAGCCCTGTGTTTATTCCTCCCCCTCCCGCCACGCTCCAGTCAACCTAGAGATCCTCGCTGGGGACGCCTGCAAGCTGCAACATGGGGCCTGCGGCCCAGGCCATGCTGGATTTGTCAGGAACAGCTCCACCTGGAGCCGTGCCCAGAAGTTTCCCATAATAAACCTCAGCTGGCTGCTGCGTTCAAAGCCAGCCTGGTTCTGAGGCCAGGTATAAACATCCACTCATCCGGCTCGCCCTTCAGTCGGTTATCAGGCTTTACAGGAGGGATTCAAAGACTTCTGGACATTTCATCGAGGTCCAGCGCTTGGGGGTGAGCGGTGGGTAACCGGAGAGACCGAACGTGACCAAAAAAAGCTCTCCCGGCATTCTTTTTCGAGATGCCTACTGGCAGAGGTGCAGCCTGAAAAAAGCTCAGCTCGCTTATTTTTTTACCTGTCAGGAAAGAGCTCTGAGCTCTCCCAAAGTTCATACATCTCTTTTGTACAAAGATGAACTATGGAGGCTACAAAGAGTGCCCTCAAAGGAGGGGTATTTGAGCTCGCAGAGCTTAAAGCATGAAAACGAGGGCAGGACATGGCACGAGGAAGATGCCACCCGAGGTCAGACCGGCAAGAAGTCAGGCAAACTCAACGAGGTGTTACCGAAGAGCAGGGGGGCAGAGTCAGCCCCACAACACGACAGGTTCCTGGGCAGAAAAGTGAGTTTTTTGGAAGAGATTCACAAAGGTAATGGAGTGACAAACGGCTCGTTAGGACTCGGCCTCTCTCAGTGGCAGCTGCGCGATTGAGAGGTGGCCTGAAAATCTCCGTGTGCTGCTGAAACCTCGACAATTGCAAAAGCTTCTCGCCTGCGGCTCAGTGCAGCGAGCTCTGGCGAGCTCCAGCTTTCTGCCGACCGCCAGCCAAGCGCAGCACTTCCCTTTGCAGCAGGCAGCAACAGGGGCCTGGCTGCCTGTGCGAGCAACCCAGCGAGCAAGAGAGCAGCACCGCCTGCCGGCACCGCGTGCCTTTGGCTCCCGAGCTCATTTCGTTCGAGGTGCCTCGGTCACTCAGGAAGGACAAGGGAGGACTGGATCAGTTCGTTTGCCACTCTTGTCCAAATCTAAACTTGGCAATCGGTTCGTTTGCTGCTACCCGAGTGCGCAGGGCCGGGGACAGCACAGGGAACGGCACAAAAACCCCTGGGGCTCAGGGCTGGCTTTCATCCGCTGACAGCGGATGAGGCTGGAAGCAAATCCCTGACCACTCTTTACCCTGGACCTGAAAGCTTTTGTTAGTATTTAATAAAATTTCATAAACATTTAATAAAAAAAACTTCCATAGTATTTGATGGCAAACCTCATCCCCCATGAAACGAACTGGGGGCCACTGGCTATGACCAGGTCTACCCTCTTTAAAAACAAGTAAGAAACTTCCACTGAAAAGAAAATACATGAAGATTTGTCAAGAGTGATGCAAGCAGCCAGAAACAAGTCCCACTCCCTGTTGGCACTGTGAGTAAGAACAGAGTCACAGCATTTGTCAGCCGAGCGAGGAGACTGGGGCATTTCCACAGGATGTAGAATGAAATGGCTTCACTTTCACATTGCAAACATCTGGCCCTAATTATTTCATGGCAAGATCAGAGTTCAAAACCAGGGGATTTCTCTGGGAGTGTCTTTTACGCTACAGGAGCGTCTTTTATTCCTCTTTCTCCTCTTCCACTGCACTGTACTAGACATAAACTGAGGCTTTTGTGAAGAAACAATCTGGCTTTTGGTTTTCACCCCCCCAATTTAACTCTACCTCTCAACTCATTCTGCATGTGGGATCTCAGTGCTGGGCTCTCAGAGTCATTTTGTCTGTCCCTTTCCAGGACAGGCACACCCAGCTGCGGGTACAGGCTGCAGAAAGTCCCTGTCAAACAACAATCTCCCTTTGGCAAGTGAGCCCCTTCCAACCTTCCCCACACTCTCCATCTTAAGGCATGTTTGAGAACCAGGAGGTTTTCAATGACCTGTGAGACATCTGGCAGCAAGAGCAACAGTGTGATGAGATAAAGCACACATACAAAAAAAAAAAAAAGACAGGAAAAACAGAGAACCTAGATCCCTATCCCATCACCCACCCTGCCCTCCCCAGCCGGGTAAGTGTTAAGAGTAATAGGTACTAACGGCCTCGGGCTCAAACTGTAGGGTGGGCTGGAGACCATCATCTGGCTGAGAGCAGACACAATGATCAGGATGAGGATGGGCATCAGCTGGACGAACAGCCCAAGGCCACCCTGAAGGAACAGAAAGGCACAGTGGAGCACCACTCAGTATATTTTTACGCAAGGACCCCATAGCATCGCTCTCCCTCCCTCCCAGCCCTTACATAGACTCTATTCTTCCTGCGTCTCACAGGGGTTTGACTTAGGAGGCACCTCAAAACAACTGGGGGGACCTTCTCTGGACATGACAAAGGGTGGAGGGGACTGGCAGGGGCAACCTTGCCAGTGAATTTCAAACACCTCATGCCCATATTTTGTTTTTCTTGAGCGTATGTGGTTTCTGTCCTGCTTGCACGGTTTCTGTCCTGCTTGTGCTAGGGAGCAGAGCTGATTTCATGAAAAAACCTTCTCCCCTCTTCTGCGTCAAGGGAAAGTAATTCCTCCTCTGCCTCACCTCCTGAGCAATTTCTGTATCGAAAGAGCCTTTTGAGTCCCAGCCCCCTTACTTACATCACCCTGATGTTCTCGCCTGTCCTGCCTCTGATGGTAGGTATATCGCATCCTGCCATTGCTGTACACGTGGACATTACCTACAGGCAAAAGAAAACCATTAGACAAAAGTCTGAGTTACCTAAGATGGTGCTGGAACCACAAGAAAGGACAAAACCACAAGGAACCACAAAAGGTGACCCTGTTCCATGCCAGCCTCACCACTAACAACACAGTAGGAAAAAGTAAAATATCCTGTACAGGCGTCCTCGCTTCTAACCGAATTTACTTGAGATTAAAACCAATCGCAACAAGAAATAATTTTGCTATTTTTTCCACCCTAAAAACAGAGGTCTCCCGTGTCTTGTTTTAAATATCAGAACTACAGCTGAAAAGGGATATTTGTCTGAGAAAATGGTCCCAAATTCTCTTGGGATAGTGAGGAAAACTAAAACCAGACTGAGCTAAAACTGGCTGGAGTAGCTCTGCCTCTCTGGCAGGTAGAGCACGAACGCTGCAAACGGCTTCGAGATGCCTTTGCAAGTACTTGGCATTAGCGTGCTAATTCTTACCTACCAGAGGAAGGAGCTACCAGAGTGAATCTTCTCATTGGAAAAGGACAAGATACTGATTTCATTTTTAAATCTGAGAGGTTTCAATTATGCTTTAGACATAACAATTTTCTTGGAAAGAAGGAAGCGGATGCTGACCTCAGAGAAACCAGCTGCGTGGCAAAACAGAAACAGACCAAGAAAAGGGCCCAGGCATTACCATAGTTTGCTCTGATGAGAAAATTCTCATCAGAATTTTGGAGTTTTAAAAAGCCTTCTAAAACCACCACGCGGAAAAGCCTTCTTCAAAATAGGCTTATTTTTCCAGTCAGCCTTCACACAAGTCATTCTTTGTTCTAACATTCATCCCAACCGAGTCACGGCTCATGTTGGCAGCGTGCAAACAAATACCTGAAGTTGGGAAGAAGTCCAGCTCTGATGATATTACTTGCTGGATGCGGAGTTCTCCAAGCACCCATCCGAACAATTTAGAAAGCTCTAGGGGTTTAGGTAATGCGGGAAGGAGAACTCTCTCATCAAATTCAAAAACCCTCACACAACCAAAGAAACCGCTACTGCATTGTTGCTCTGTCAAAAGGATCCGGTCCCAGTCAAGAGATTAAGGTTTAATGCGCTTACTAGAAGGAAAACCGCCACCAAAAAACATGTTGAAGAGGTCCTCGGGGGAGATGTCCGCCTCGAACCCGCGGTGGAAATCTGAGTGACTGTGTCCGTGCCGAGTAGGGTTGAGTTTCTCATCTCCAAACTGGTCGCACTGCTTCCTCTTTTCTGGGTTGCTCAACACCGCGTACGCATTACCAATGGCTGGAAGATGGACAATAAGGAAGCAATTAACTTCTTTCTTCTCCAGCTAAATCCGATTTCACCCTGCAAAAAGCCAGGGCTTGCCATTCTCATTACACAAATAAGGTTCTGAACAACCCACGTCTTCTCAGGGGGCTACTGGAAGCGGCACCGCACTGGTACCTGGCCTGCTTCTCTGGCAGACACACCAAGAGACTCAACGGAAAAGGCCTTAATTAATTCAAACGATGACGTTACGATAGGACTGGTAGGAATTTGGTGTACATCCCCAGAGGAACCCTCTCAGATGAATGAAACCAGGAATCACGAAGGAAATACTGGGAGTAGAGCAGCTGCACATTTCACTTCACTAAACTTGTTATTCCTTTTGAACAGCTAATGCCCAAATCCTTCAGCTGTAAGCAACGATGCGGGAAAACGCAATGTCAGTTGACAAATTTTACAGTGAAAGTGGCACTGAGGGAATTCAAATCAGAACTGCAAAGACGTCAAAGACAGGCTAGATCACTGAAAGAGACTTTAAACCTCCCATAACTAGTGAGGAAATGCTGGCTGGAAGTTACGTCAGCTATGGATTTCAAGACTTCCAGCTGCCAGAAGTGCTTAATTACAAAGACTGTTAACTGGTGATGGTGGAAATATACTGGAACTAAACCCCTACCAGTTCCCCAGGTCACTCTCCTTCCAACCGCAGCACGTCTGAGGCTTTTGACCAGAACAGCTGCCTGCCACCCTCCTATTGCTGTACTTGTCTCACTGCACGTTCCAACTTACCACTTCCTCTTTGTACCAAGCAATGCCGAGAGACTCCCTACGTGGCTGTGGAGCCTCTCTCCTCCCCATGTCACAAGGAGATAAAAACATTCACGGCAGTAGCTTCCTGGAGGCAGCAGCGATAGAAAAGAGAGCTCCCTGCCCTTTGGAGGAGCTTAACTCCAAGACTCAACATTTTCCCCCATGGTCAGATTGAGGTGTACGTACAGTTTCTTTTTACTTAAAAGGTTGGACCAGATGATCCTTGAAGTCCCTTCCAACCTGGCATTCTATAATTCTTGGACTAGAGACTGGGAGAGTGGGGGGTGTAATGTCAATGTGCTGCTGGTTCTCCTTGGTTATAACGAGTGCACACAGAGCTAACATCTCTACAACCAGGGAAGGAAGGCGGACAACGGCGAGGACCAACCCTCGGCATTAGCTTGGTCTTTCAAATTCTGCAGTTAAGCAATGGAGCCGTTCAGGGTGTCGCTCGCTGTCAGACTGTCTGCTGACAAAGCCCAAGGAACACCTCCCCAGTCAGGATTTCACCTCAAAGTAGTCAGGTTCAACTCTTTTCCCAACACCAGCCAAAGGTAGTGATGTAAGTCTGCCAGAAGACAGCCTGCAACCAGCTGCAACTACAGACTGGGACAAGGTCTCAGCACCGTAATGCTTTATCAGCTGTCACTGGGAAGATGAATGCCAAGACTCCAGCTAATAAATCAATGTAAGGAAAAAATTAACTCAAATCCTCAAGGCAGTGCACGTTTCCCCCCTTCACTCTCTGGAACCAAACAGCTGGACTCCAGGGAGCCCTGCAAGCCAGGAGCTCAGCTCTGGTGGAGGCTGAAGGACAGGGAGAGCCAATGAGGCAGGGCTTGGAGGAGAGATAACCTGAGAGCAGATAGCTCGGCAGCGAAGGATAAAGGGCACCTTGCTTAACGCACGACTTCTGGCACGTAACTCTCGCCAAAGCCCTCGGCAAACGTCGTCGTCCGAGATTACAGGTGAAGAAACCGGCCTTTTGCCACTTGGCGAGGGCTGAAGGATGAACCGTCGGACAATGCAGCGCAGAGAGATGTCTGCAGATGCTTGCTCTTTCATCTGCCCTCTTCACCCTCCCCTCAAACAGGCTCTCCCAAGTAGTTGGGGGGCAAGCTTGTTATTTGCTAACTGCAACGCGCTTATCGGTTACGGATTTAAGGCTTAAAAGATTTTGAGCAAACCTTACCCAAGACTTTTACTGCTGAACTCATGTCTACTAGAAGCTGACCTGAACACTGCACCCCCACCAGGCTAACCTTGCTCCCTGCTCCAGCAGAAGTCTCAGGCATTTCCAATCCCAAGATGGCCAGAACAAGACCCTGCCATTTAAATGGTTTAACGCTGCAAAACTAGCACCGTGCAACTGGCATCAAGGAGCTGTGCCTCTTGCTCTACAATAATCGAACTTTCACAGCTTGCAAAAGAAAATCACACAGAATCCTAGCGTGGTAGGGGTTGGAGAGGACCTCTGGAGAACATCTGGTCCAACCCTTCCGCTCCAGCACGGTCATCCAGAGCAGAGGGGCCAGCATTACATTGTCCAGGTGGGTTTGGAATCTCTCCAGAGAAGGAGCCTCCACAGCCTCTCTGGGCAGCCTGGGCCAGGCTCCAACACCCTCACAGCCAAGAAGTTTTTCTTCCTGTTTGGATGGAACCTCCTGGGTTCCAGTTTGTGCCTGTTGCCCCTTCTCCTGTCACTGGGCCCCACTGACAAGAGTCTGGCCCCATCCTCTAGACCTTTGGGGGCACTTTATCTCTTGCTCAGCAATGATCAGATCTCCTCTCAGGCTTCTCTTCTCCAGGCTGAACAGCCCCAGGTCTCATCCTTAACCCCAAAATCATAGAATCATTAGGTTGGACAAGACCTCCAAGATCAGTGAGTCCAACCATCTACCTAACATTACCATGACCACTAAAGCATGTCCTCATGTGCCACGTCTACATGTTTTTTTGAACACCTCCTGCGATGGTGACTCCACCACCTCCCCGAGCAGCCTGTTCCAATGCCAAAAATGGGATTGATGTTCCAAACAGCTGCATTTCTCTTGGAAAATGACTCCAGTTTTATGGTATTTTATTACCCAGGAACCATCCCCGCTGAAATTGCAGAGAGGTCTTGAGAATTGAGCTCTTTGCAGCAGAACTGAAGCTCCTGGTGACATTTTTTGGAGTTCTGGCTGTGCTCACTTGCATGGCTGATACCATCAGTAGTGAGGGGTGCACTCCAGGTGGGATGGCTGCAGGACTTGGAGCTTCTCCCTGCCAGGTGAACGCTCCTACATCTCTCCAAAAAAGAGGATGGTTAACATCCTGAGGGAGTTTCCTCCTGCACAGTGTGGTGGGAAGCTAGAGCCACACACACGAAGGGCTGCTAGAAAAAAACGGGAAGGAAAGCTTCTTCTTGTCCGACTAACAGGTGAATCCTACCTGTTATTTTTGAATATTACCTAAAATGACCTATTTGTTATTTTAAGCTTATACTCTGTTTGTAATACAAGCAGCTCAGGAGAGAGACAACTTCACAAAGAGCTTTGTTTCACTCCGTCTGACTCATGAGGGTGTTTTTAAGGGTCTTTGCTGGCCCAACTCAGCCCCCGGATTTGCCCTGGAGAGCAAATCACGAAGTTGGTGATGTTTTTGTTTTGTTTTTTTTTACCTTTAAATGCCTCTGCAGCACCCGGTGCGCGATTCTTATCGGGGTGAAACTTCAGCGCGAGTTTCCGGTAAGCCTTTTTCAGGTCTTCATCAGAAGCTTCTCTGTTGACTCCCAGGATTTCATAGTAATCTTTGCACTGTTTTACCCTGCCCAGGAGAGAGGGGAGAAAACAGGGACAGTTCGTTTTGGCTGCGAGCACCGCTTCGCATTGAGGAGATCAACCCTGCACCATCGGTTTCGATCGATGCTGTTCGGTGAACTCTGCTTTACCCAGCTCCAATTCCTCAGCGAGTGACCCAGTTTTTGTCACGGTCTCACTGAGCGAGTCAAGCCGGCGGAGGCAGCAGGGCCTCTCCACAGGCAGTGACATCACCCGCAAAGGAACGCGATGAGCAAATACGCTTCGGATTCATCGCGCTCCCGTTTCCGAGGCTGTTTGGGAGGGGTTACAAACGGCAGGGCAGGGCCTGAAGGATAGCTGGGCTACTGGCTTTTTTCTCCCCACTCTCTCACCTCAGACTCAGTTAATTCCCAGAGTTAAAAATACCATCGGCTGAATTCTAGAGGAAGAAAGAGGGACCTGCCCAGGCCTGTTCTGGGTACACTCACAGCCCAGCGATGGTTTCCCTTTCTCACATGACTTGGATGAGCCAGCAGGTTGGGTTTTGGGAGAAACAGATGATGTAACAAGCCCATGAGCCAGAGCAGTTCTTGCACAACTCAGACCACCGCTATCACCTTACACAAAGTTAACCAAGCGACTGTGCTGGCGGTTTCAGGCCACCAACTTCCAGTATTTGCAAAGGAAATAAAATAATAAAAAATGAAAAAAAGGCATAAAACCCAGCTTCAAATAGGGTTTGGAAAACGGGTGACTGGATAAATACGGCCTGGGATTTTCCAGCAGGAGCTTTAGCAGTGTATCACGCTAACAGACCCAAGCGCCCTGCGGCGGGTTTCTACTTTATCGAGCTCTACGAGAGACCACGAGTGGAATATCAGCAGGAGAGAGGAACTGCCAGCTACGAGCCGTGACTTCCACCCACAGAATTTCAGAAGCACATGGGATTTTTCACAGCATTACTAAAAAAATGCGAAAGCAAACATGAATGTGAAGTCCATGAGGTGAATGCATTCAAAGTGCCTCTTTGGACCTCAGCCAGGGAGAGGCCTCCATGCCTCCAGTTCAAGCCCTCATGCATGCCTGTGGGGGAAAAGCTCATCCCTCCAGCTGCCTCCTAGAGCTGCTGGAGCTAGAAATCCTCTTAGGTACGCTTTTTAACACCCAGCCAGTTCAAAAAAACCACTCAATACTGTTCAAATGTCTAAAAGCCTGTGAAAAACAGATGGGCATCACACAATAAACTCAAGCAAAATGTGGGTTGGAGCTACAGAGAGCTGTGCACGTACCTCTTCACTGCGTCCACCTGGTCTTGAGTGTAGCCCTTGGGGGCCTCCCCACCGGCGTCTCCGTTGGCTGACGGGAAGTCCCCGCTCGTTTTCTTGAACTGAGGGTTTGTGGACTCCCTGGATTGGGACTGGCTGTTGGCCGATTGCTCGTTCTTGTTGAGTGATTCAAGCAGAACTGGAATGAGAAAAAGATGAGAAGAAATAAAAAGAAGTTAAGAGACTGCTAAGCTCAAGCTGCACCTCCAGCTCCCCCAGAGAGACCTCTCTTCATCTCAGCCACCGCTCTAAGGCCCGTCACCCTTCATCAGAAAGACCGACACCTTTTCACCCAATGAACCTTTGAGCTCCTGCTGCTTCTTGCCCAAATGTGAGGGCTACTGGTGGAGATGTTGTGTACATCAGGAGAAGCAGGCAACCTCCTCCAAAACCCCAGGCCTGCCCATGCAGACAGCCCGGCAACCACAGTGGATCACCAAAGCGGCGCATCATTGTCCTCTCCTTTTTTTTTCTGTCCACCTCTCTCCTTGACAGTGCATCCCAGCATCCCAGCACTGTGGGGGATGGAAGAAACTTCTGGAGATCATCTGGTCCAATGCCCCGTGCTCCAGCAGGGTCACCCAGAGCAGGGGGCCCAGCATTTCGTTGTCCAGGCAGGTTTGGAATCTCTCCAAAGAAGGAGCCTCCACAGCCTCTCTGGGCAGCCTGGGCCAGGCTCCAACACCCTCACAGCAAAGAAGTTCTTCTTCATGTTCAGGTGGAAGCGTTGGCACACTTGTTCTCTAGCATATTAAAGAAAAGAATCATCATCTTTAATCTCCTGCCTTAGAAAGTCGACTGCGCCAGGTAAATGACGTGACAACACCATATCTTCCAAGAGCTTGGAAAACTATACCGTGGGCTTCTAGTCCCAGGGGGACGCTCCCCTTCAGGGGACAGAGAATGGCAGCACTGGTTGCTGGCAGCATGACAGGACCCATATGGACCCTGCGAGTCAGAAGGGAGCTTTGTTCTCGTGGGCTGTCTTACCTATGGATCTGATGTATGTAGAAGCAGCTGTGAAAACCACCTTCTCTCTCAATTACCCAACAGGCACTGCAGAAATTGAGTTTCCCTTTGTTTTTAAGTGGCTTTTGGGGAAACCACTGCGGACTATGGTCTCCTCAGGGGCTGCACTCCTTCCTTTTCAGCCGAGTGGGGACAAAGACTCAGGCCTGGCCTAACTGCATAGGTGGAAATCAAGCAAGACTCCTCCAAGCACAAGAGGTATCTTTCCGTCATGCGTTTTCCTGCCAGCTGGAGAGCACCACCTTCATAAACTCTTTTTGCCCTTTTTTTTTTAACCAAATATCCGACTCATCTCTGGTGCATGAAGAAGAGGGAAGAGGGAGAGATTCTCCTCCCCCCTGCTCTACCTTGGTGAGGCCACGTCTAGAGTAATGTGTTCAGTTCTGGGCTCCCCAGTTCAAGAGGGACAGTGAGATTCCAGCAGCAGCTACGAAGATGCTGAGAGGATTGAAGTATCTCTGTGATGAGATTCAGCGGTGTCCGGTGACAGGGCAAGGGGCACAAACTGGAACCCAGAACGTTCCATCCGAACAGCAGGAAAAATTTCTTGGCTATGAGGGTGCTAGAGCCTGGCCCAGGCTGCCCAGAGAGGTTGTGGAGTCTTCTCTGGAGAGATTCCAAACCCACCTGGACAATGTGATGCTGGGCTGCCTGCTCTGGGTGACCCTGCTGGAGCAGGGGGGACCAGATGATCTCCAGAGTTCCCTTCCAAGCCCACCACGCTGTGATTCTGAAGTTTCTATGTTGCGCCCTTGTTAAAAAGAACAGGCACACGTAACACAACTAAAATCAGAAAACATTATTGACAGAGGCATCAGGAACTTGACGAGCTTGCAAGTCCTTCATCCAGAGCCTAGAACTGAGAAGGACATTTCACCTGCTCTTGCCGATTGCACATTACAGACCTTGCACCGCGGGGGTATCGCGCTCTTTACGCAAGCGCAAACAACACTTGCAGGCCAAGAGATGGGCCAAGATATCCTATCTGCCCCACTGGAGCGTGGAGGGGCAAGAAAAATGCGCTCGGTAATCCAACAGCTGATAGAGACCGTTGTTCCGGGATGAAGGAGAGAATCGGCAGAGGGCTAACGAGCAGTAATTCACTGGGCAAGCTCTTGACCTTGGCGGCATCAGGGATTTTGGCTTTCAGAAGAAATAAATCCTTCCTTCGCTTGTATTGATTAACGTTTTACAAAATTCTAGTTTTTGATTTTGTTTCTTACAAAGCTGGTGTGAAGCGCTGGGTTCTTTTAAACCTCGTCTGGCGGGGCAGAGCTCCCCCTCAGCCCCCTATCATCAGTTTGGGCTCCGTTCCCTAAAGCTTGCCGAGAGGTTTTTGGTAGCACAATTCCCTCAAAAGTCCACATACGGCCACAGCTCAGTCCTGTTTTGCTCCACAGCCCCCGTTCCTATTGATCCTGCATCCTGAAGCCAGAGCGCAGCACAAAAATTCATCAATTACTGAGGCAGAGGCTGTGGAATTAGTGCTCAGCTCTGCCAACTCAGCTCCCCACCAAGCCCGTGCTACGGATCCCTTCTTCTTGCTTAGCAGCCAACGTTTGTGCAAATTCAGTCCATTTTTCCCAAACGAAGGCGGTCTACACTGGTGTGCCCGGCTGTGCTGACAGACAAGATTTTCTGCTGGAATCCACTTGCAAAACCCTTTGCTGATCCTGTGAGGACACCTGTAAGACTCAGCCAGGGTCAGAGTTTGTAGCTGCGCAAGGTCCCCGTCGCCAACATAACTCCTGAGAAAAAGAGAAGGGATTTCCCAGGGGCGCACAAATTACGTAAAGACTCAACGTAACCGTGGGATCTTTGGCAACTATTTCCTGACGGCGGACCCAAAGCGTGCGGGTGAGCAACCAGCGGGACATCAAGCAAAGGAAGAGTCCTTGGGACAGCAGCTCAGACGTGAAACTTGTACCAGCAGCTCAGTTGGGTCTGGCCACAAATCAGCACGCTGCTAATTTAACAGCGAGCTGCCCTGCTGCCCCCTTTTCGTCCCCGGTGCTCCAGTTCTCTAGCGCTGCAGCTCCCACCGGTGATTCCAGCTGTTCCAGGCCGTGGCATTAGAGCAAAACATGACCGTTTTACGTTGCAAACACAACAGTGTTTGCTGTCCCCCAGATTTGCTGTTCTGGTGAACATCCCAGCAGAGCAATCCTCTCTACGTTACGCCACGCTTCTTCCCCCAAAGGTCACTTTTCCTACGTGGTGCTTCCCAAACGGGAAGGAAAAAACCACACCACACGTAGGACAGGCTGTCGTAAAGTGTGTTTGAGGGAAGAGGAAGAGGCTTTGGGCAACCCAAGTGAAGGTTACTGCAGGAAGCCGTGGGCTTCTCTGCAGGACAGACAAGCTGCAAAACACAGCTCAACAAAAAACAAGCTCTGAGAAGGTATTTTCACATAAAAAAGGGAAAAAAAATAAAATACTGTTGTATGACACAAGGAACAACACTTGCTGAGCGGAAAACAAGCCTGGCGGAGCGTGGAAGCTCAACCAAAGTCTGCTTGTCTGCTGGAAAACTGTGTGAAACTGTTGGGCTGAGGTGCCGAGGGGGGTGGATTCTGCAACCATGCCCAGGAGCCAGCATGGCGTGCTCCTCTGCGGGGAGGGGGATGGGGCTGCGGGAACTACCCAAATACTGGAAGAGGAGAAGGATGAGAGGATGAGAGAGAGGAGGGGAAAAGAGAGGAGGGGAAAAGAGAGGAGGGGAAAAGAGAGGAGGGGAAAAGAGAGGAGGGGGAAAGAGAGGAGGGGAAAAGAGAGGAGGGGAAAAGA
>VWZK01012740.1:0-52110 GCA_013396935.1 Baryphthengus martii
TTCTATGATTCTATGATTCTATGATTAAAGACCAAAAGACTTTTCAGATGAGGCTATCTCAGATGTCCCTTAAGCAACTATAAGGGGAATCCAGAATGAATAGCCTAGAAGATGTCTGCAGTAAGAAGTCCTTAAGTTAGCAGAAGGAATACCACACAAAAATATTTCAGCGTGAAATGTATATGTCACAGACCTATACAGGCAGGCAGCCTTTCTAAACACTTGTTTGAAAGGCATTGTAATAGCAACCAGTTTTTACTGCAATCTGAATTGGGAGTGCTAGTCCTTCAGAGACTAGAAATCTTCCATTATTAGCAAAGAGAATTTAGACCATCTATACTATCTAATTAGATTACCTCAGTTAATAGTATTCTACCAGTCTTAGTTAAAGAGTAGAATAGAATAGAATGGAATAGAATAGAATAGAATAGAATAGAATAGAATAGAATAGAATAGAATAGAATAGAATAGAATAGGAGTAGAATAGGAATGGCATAGAATAGGATAAACAGAAAGTACATATTCATGAAACAAACTGGTTTACAAAAAAAAAAGGAATGGGTAGCAGAGCCAGGATAGTACTACTACAGTCTTACCTTGCGACTGTTAACAGAGCAGAAGTTTCCACTAAGCCCCAAATTCTAGAAAATTCTACAGCTCTAAAAGGTATCCAGAACATCTGTTTACATTCTGTGTTGTGATCTAAGAGAGAGGGGCAAAACTGACTAAATTGACTTTTGTTGCTTTCTCAGTCTGGCAAGCACAGCAGGACAACATGGGGTTATCTTTCAGACAGTTCTGTATTTCTACACATCTAAGCAATGCAAGCTCAAGCTTCAGCCCAGTATGTTTTAATCCAAGTACACACTGAGTCCTGGAACATGTCTAGAGAGCTATTCTATAGCTGAAAGTCACACCACATCTTTCAGAATATCTCAACCTGACTGGAGAGCTTTCAGAGCTCTTTAAAGTAGCAAAGTTCCTTTAAAACTGAATAAAGAGCCGGGAGGCCATGGGGATAAGTTGTGTAGAGTATGAACAAATGAGGATTCAACTTTGAAAGTTTATTATTCCCTTCTCTGATAACTGAATTCTACAGACTGCTGTGTTTCTTTAATCCCAGCTCACATATCAAGATGATATGTGGCCACCTGGCGTAGAGGCGAGGTAAGAATCCTTGCTGACTCCTGTATGAGCAAAGGCTGCGTCACTGCAGAGGCACATCTATCTCTGCGTGGCACATCCCGGCAATGTCGCCGGCTCCCTTCCTTGCTGAGTCACGTCTTGCGAAGAAACCAGCTCTGAGGAAAGAAACAGTCCTTCAGCCTGATATGATGCGGAGCAGGCGAGCACAGGGACTGCAGAACCTGCCTGAGAAAGAGAGTGATGGAGTGATGGCTACAGGCAAAGGACCTGGAATCACGCAAACGGGAATGCAAATGTTTACAGCTGCCAACAGCCAAAGTGTTGGTCCTGCTATAAGATGCTGGAGAGATGCTGAAACATTATGACTGTTACACACTCACTCATTGAAATGGACTGCTCTTAGAGGGAGGATGAAAGTCTGCTTCACATTAATGATTCCAAGCTTTTCTTGCACTCCATTTACCAAATCAATCTGTGCTTAATAATGGAAACCTCATTGAAATAAACTGCCTAGTGTTCCTTTCTGCAAAGAACCTCTTAAAAGTGTAAAGCAAGTACAATGCACAGATTTTTTAAAGAGAGCAATAAATTGTTATTTATAGAGACTGTGTTTTCCTTTGAAGCAGAACATTAATAAATAATTTGGAGCAGAACATTAATAATTAAGCTTGGAAAACCTTTTACTTATTTTCAGAGAAAACTGTTTAATTGCTGTCAATTGCTGCTTTCTATAGACTCCTGTAAGAAACACAGTGTTACGTTTCTCTAGAATCCTATCTGCTGCTGTGAGGAACAATTACAAAATCAAACCCAGTATTCATTCTTCAGATATGACTTTCAATGGCAGATTTAAGGGCAGCCTTAATGCTAGTCTTGAAAGAAGCTGACGCTGTGCGTTTTGTGGTCATTCACTACTCTGTAGCACAGTGGTGTTCCATTGCTCCTGCAGCAGAATATGTCATCACAAGTTTGTTGTACATGTGCACCCTGCCACTGAAAGATCTCCCTGGGGATGCTGATCTTTTGATTTCGTGTGAGAAGAGATTTAACCGATCAGCTGTTCTCTACTGTTTAAAAGGAGAAAAATAGCATTACCGCCAAAATATTGCAGGTGGTTTTCAGCAAAATTGTTGACAGACCTTTTTTGGGCCGGTTCAAGAGTGCTTTTTGTAAAGAATGTACCCATGACGCCATGACTCATAATACTGTTTTGGTTTAGGCAGAGTAATTGTAAATTTTATCAAGCTTCTTATCTTTTTTCTTCAATACAGAAACACAGAAAATAAATTATTCTTTTATATTAAAAATATAAACAATGCATTGCTATGAAGTAATTTGCATAGAAGATTATATTCTAGTCACTGGACTGCCCCCATTATTTGCCACAGAGGAAAAGCTGATTACTGAAGTCCTATGTAGCCATGGAACAGAATTTAGAATACAGAGTACAAGCAAGAATTTTCAGGTGTCTTCCATTCCAATTCTTTTCAATATTCAGAACAGAACAATCATTGAAACACCTTCCTTTCAATAGATGGCCTTCCATTTCTCCTACTAAAGACTAAACATAGCAGAAGTTGCTGGTATTTCTCTAGATTGAGGCAAAAAAAAAATCTGCAAAAAGAAGATGATACAATCTTGAGGAAAGTGTTCTCCTTATATTCACCCAATGCCTATAGATTCAGTTTCTTACGTGGTATTATACTGGGAAAAAAGTTGGAAGCTTGAAAAACAGGTGAATGTAATGTTACTCAATGCATTATGGGAAAAGCACCTTTTTCCAGGCAACCGAAAATCTTTATCTAACATACCAGCAAGTCATTACGATAGAAAAACCTTTCTTGCAATTCCTGTAAAATCTATTTATAACTTTAGTCATCATAGGTTCTGCTACTGATGGAGAAAAGACTGACTGATGTGGAAAAGCTTACTTGAGTGAGAAAACTCCAGTGTCCTAGTTTTAAGTATGTATGAACTTATTCACTAGACCTATAGCATGTATAGGCACATCAACACTACCCTGTGTCTGACAAGTGATAGGCTGATACATCTGCAGAAGAAAAAAGAATATATTTCAGACACAGCAAATACTAGACTCCAGATGATTTTCAATTTCTTAATACTGATTCCAATTCACATGTTTTCTCTGAAAAGGATACGCACTTGATATGTGCACTAACCATTATGTAACAGATGACACGAAACAGCATTTCTACAAGGGGAGAGTGAGGTACTGGGTAGAAGATAGAGCTCTTGTTCCAATATTCACACGATATGATTGTTACTACTATCATTGTTATCACACGAAAAGAATGATGGTAGCTTCCAAAATATGTGGAACTGCAGTGTCACAGTGCCCATATGTATTATCTTTAGACATTATTTTTTGTCCAAAATTGTATGAAGTGCTGGTATTTTGAAAAATCTTTCTTTCTTTCAGTTGGAACAACAAAATTGATTTGAGTCTTGAAATGGGTGATCCGCCAATCTGCTATACTTAGCATTTTAGTTCACATGACGGGAAAGGAGTGGTCTTTGCATAAGGCAGTAGCCACAACATGACAGTCCTTTGAATATAAAGCCCCAAAAGACACAGCTTGGTGCCTTCTGCCTGGCTCTTCACCTCCAGACACTCCATGCTTCTGTCTGAGGCACACAGAGCCATGGAGTGGAAAAGAGAATGTGAGACTTCATCTGACATGCACATGAGAGGAAACAGATCTTGTATTTCCACAGTAAACAGTCAAATAGTCCATTTGGTAGAGTTAAACAGCAACCACTCCAGTATCCACACTCAAGTTATTATTTCAAAGTATCTGCTTTTCTATCACAGTAATCATGATAAATACAGAGGAAAAACCAAAAGTAAACACTGAAAAGGTCTTTCAACAATATAGAACTACAGACAACACTAAAAATTCATAAGTATAGATTAGACTATGCTTACTTTGTACTTTTAATCCTTCAAAAAACGTTTCAAAGAACAAAAAGATGACCTTTTGCCATTGGATGTGCTGATGCTATTAAATCAGTTCAACCTCCTTTCTTCTGCCTCCCTTCTCCTTATTTCCTTCAAAAAAGCACAGGACAGTAATAGTTCCAAAACTAATTCCTAGTCCACACAGATGGCTATACTTTTTCCGGCTCCAATCACTGCTGTGGCATTTGCTTGGCTAGAACAGCACATGGACGTATGTGGTTACCAAAGCATAGAAAAATCTCCTTCTCTCTGTGAAAATAATTGTATGTTCTATTGTACTATAGAATCCAACATTAACGATGACTGACATTTTTGATGCACAATTCAGAATTAGAAAGTTTCAACAGAAGGTTTTTTCAGACATTCCATAAAAACCACACTGTGGGAGTAGGGTAATTACTGTTATTTCATTGCTCTCCCTCTCTACCTACAATTATCTCTTTATACTAGTAATCAACTTTATACCATTTGATCTCTGTTGCTTTTTGTTCATCTAATTACTAAGTAGCAGGAGATGTTTACATCACAAAGACTGGTTTGAGTATCCACTGCAATCTCCCTCCATTTTGAAACGTCTGCATTTTCTGGAAGATGCAAGACTGAAAACTAACCACATATTTAAAGGCTACACCTTAGGTGCCAATGTCAGTCATATATTTAAAAACCTATTTTATATGGAAAGATTCACCATACTTTTTACACCAGCAGTGTGCAACACAAATTAGCATGAACAGCATAGCAGAAGCACGCACCATCACTATTTTGCATAATAGTCTTACATTATTGGGTGTGAGACAATGAATTTGTGCTCTGCTTCACTAATACGCACCAGACAAACGTCAGGTTTGTTGACAAGTTAGGTGTTGACAAGCATTTCAAAACACTGAAGTAGTTCTAAATTTCACATGACCATATCTCAAACACCAAACACACACATTCAGAGGTTGATTTGTAGTAGTTGAGGGGGGGGCAGAAAAGCTCATTTGGATTCAGTGATCTAAAATGGCTCTTTGGAGGAGCTTTTCTCTTACTCTGGACTATACCATCTCTTAAATGCTAGAGATATCTGCAGAGGAAATCCTGCGACCACACGTCCTGTCACACTTCATGACTATAAATGCCACTGTGACTCCTGCCTCTTGATATGGAGGCCAACTCAGACCAGTGGCAAACAGTATGATTCCTCACTACCCTTATTTTAGAGTTTACAGATGGTCCAGTCCTACAAATTCATGTTAGGGTTACATTAACAACCCTACTCCCTTTGGTCCAGGAATAATTTGGTTTACTATAAAATCCTCCCTCAGGTGTGACCTTGTAGAAAAAATATTTGTGGTAAGGGAAAATAGATTATGCCTTTCTTCATTGTAAGCATTGATCACTAAGATACGATTACAGCTGTATGTCAGGTTCAGCTGGGCATTAAAAAATAAAAAAAAAATAAAAAAAAAGTATAGTGCTGTGACGAATCCTGAGGCCAGCGCTATTCCTATTCATGCAGACCTTACAAAATGCAAATTTCTACCACGAATTTAACCTGAACTGGGATCAAAGAGCCTACCATACATACTTACAAACAAATAAATTTATAAAAAATATATTCCTCTGAAACCATCTGTTCTCTCATGCTTACTACCATCCAACAACAAATGCAGTCCTTCTATTCTGTTCTTCTGGAAACTAATCTCAACAAGTATCCTCACAGGCAGGCCTTAAAGAAACACAATGACTGTACAACAGTGAATTGTCTGAAAAGGCTGAAGTTTTTGCTCATTAAATCATGCAGACCCTGTCAGATGCTGCAGTTAAAAACAACCCTCTATTGACACTTTCTCTAAATCCTAACTCCAAATATGTCTCCAAACTGTTCTTAAAAAAAAATCCATGAAAAAAAACAAACCACAAAAACAGTGACTAGTCAGTCATTTGTATAGATTAGCAGCTTTATCCCCTTCCTGGAGACCTCACAGTATTGTGGAATGAAGCTCATCTTCAAACTCTGCTGAGTTCAAAACTGCAACTAACCCCTTTCCCACCTGCAGTCATAACCAGAGCCCGATAAAGCACATGTGCAGCAAATCCAACCCACGCTTGTCACTTCTGTCAATGGAAGGTCCCATCCTAACTCTTAAGACAACAAATGCAATTTATGACAATATAACCTATTGTTTCTGTTTAGGCTTTGGTGCAGATATTGTTAACTTGGCTATGGCCAAGACTAAAAGCAAGGATGTTCTTAGGGCCAGGTTGAGTAAAAGAAATGACTGAATGCCAGTTTACTGCTCAGTTCTGAACAGGTACTTGGCTAAGATGGAAGCTAACACAGGCAAGGACAGATATATTATGTTTGGGTTTGGAACAATTATGGATGTACCGATTAAGACTTAGACGAGGTTTGAGGTTGGAGATGGATTATTGTTTGGTTCCACAGACTACACTGCTGAACCCACTAGCAGGTAAACTGAGCATTAGTATATAAGGAATTATTTAAATTTAATTTTAGAAGATGCTTATCTTAGTTTATTATGACCTAGGAAAGATTTGAGATGTAGTTAGGGTTACAAATTTATGGGAAAAAAAATATGGGAAATTTGCTTTATTCCTTGAACTTCTAGGCCTAAAGGAAAGTCTCATGTTGGTAAGAGCCAATTGCTAAAGCATTTAATATTAACAAAGCCAATACCTCTCCTTAGCTAATACTAAACTGAAATTATTATTAAATCTTTAGAAAACAAAGATAGAATATGTCAAATTAACAGATAATTACTGTGTAGATTCCTAGAATAACGAATTGAGGCTGATAAGGGGTAATACTTTCTGTTAATTCTAATAGCTGTTGGTCACTTGCTATAGACTGAAGTTATGACTGGGATTAAAGATGTTTCAGAAAAGTAAGAATGAAGAATTTACTGCATGAAAACATATGGCTAGAGTAAAGGAATATCTTGATGCCTGTACAAACACCATCCACCTTGTTGTTATTAGGGCTGAGCTTGAGGTAAGATTTAGGCAATTGATTTTGCATCAAAAATACATAAGCACATTACAAATACGACAGAGAACAATGTAACATGTATAAAAGATTTATCTTGAAATCCTTGGAAAAAATCTGTTAAAAAGAAGGAAAAGAAAAAAAAGCACAAAGATCAAATTTCTATCAAGCTACTCATTTTACCAAAATGGGGGGAGCAGAAAGTAAAAGGCCGCACTTGCAGGGAGAAGCAGACAGAGCAGTGCCCTTAAACTGACCCCCGGGGTATTCCATCCCACAGACGCCATACTCGGCTGCTGGGGGCCCTCGCTCGGTTGCTCTCGGTTCAGCAGCTCTTGCTCTAGGCTGTTGCTTGGTTTGTTCCTCCTTGCTTCAAGGGCTGGAATCCAAGAAGGACTCTGTCCATTCTGCCTTTGATCCTAATTGGAGTGTTCCTGAATCCCGTACCAGAATCCAGCTCCTGAACACAGCTCCTGTCTGCTGCTGGGCCCTGTCTGGGACTTTCTTGGTGCCTGCTCCACAAAGTCAGCAGTGACAGGGACATACTTGCCATCAGGGGAGGTTATGTTTGATACTGGTTTTGTATATATTCCATTTTATTCTTATTATTATTTTTTCATTCAAGCCATTCTAGTTTCCTTTTCTGATCGGTAAGTCTCTCTCCCTTATTCCTTTCCTCTTCGGGCAGGGAGGGGGTTAACAGAAAGTGTTTGTTACAGGTAGTGGGCTGCCCTGATCCGAAACCTCGACAGTATACCGGGTGGTACGGCTGTAGCCACAGCTCAGTGTTGTAAATTATTTTGAAAAGATTTTCTGTGTCACAGCTTGCATTACAAAAAGAACAATTAAGAGGGGTATCAGAATAAACAAAGGGTAGCAAAAAGAAGGGCTCTGTTCTCCCCAACGCCCGATAGAAAATCTTTAGAACTTGGTGTTGAATTTCCATTTATTATAGCCGTGAGATAACAGCCAAAAAAACAGTTCTCTCTGGGACTATACCAAACTGCTACTGCTCCAACTGCTGATCCACAGGGTAGATCCAATTTAATCCCTGAATTCATTTAACATGTCTACCTATAGAAAGTGAGAGAAAGACTGGATTGGAGAGAAATATTGAAAACCACAAACCCGGAGCTCCTTCTGGAACACCACCGCAAAAATTATTTAAAGGATCTACTCAGGAAGACTTTTTAGCTTCATTAATTGGCACAGGTGGAAACATTTATGAATGAAGCGGAACAACCAAAGCACCTCATTTTTCTGATCTCCACTCTCCACAGGAACGCCTTCCGGCGACCGTTCCTCAACACAAAGCCCAAGGTTTTAGGGGGCATGGTCCCCCGCCCCGCTCCCTCCCCCGGCAGGGCCATNCAGGAGCCTGCGGGAGAACCAGGCGGCCTCGGGCGAAAGCGAGGCGACGATAGGCCAAGACCTGCCGCCCGCCCGCCGGCCGGCCGAACGGTTTAAATGGCTTGTTTGCCGCCAAACTGCCCAATCAGAGACGGCTTTGTAAGCGCACCCTGAGCCTATCAGAGAGCCGTTTCTTCTCCCGTTCTGAGAGTTTGAAACCGTCTATCTCGGCGGCCGAGGGCGGCTGGTGCCCGCAGGTGAGAGAGGTGGGTGGCGGGCCGGCAGGGCGCCCCGAGGGACCGCGGTCTCCGCAGCACCTTCTCCGTAACCCCAGTGTTCCTGACCGGCGGCTTACTCGTAGGCGTCCCCCACTCCCGCTTCCCACCGCTCTCTGAGAGGGGCCTGTGGGCCCCCCCTGCGCCCAGGTGGTTAGGCGGGTTGCCTTAAAGGCCTTCTTTTAAAGAAGGGGGGGGGGAAATCCCACCTGGTTACGTCTGGAGTTGCGGTAGTTCCGCATGCCTACTTGGCTGTGCCTCCCAGGTGTCAGTCTGACACCCTGTGGCTTGTTTTTATTGTCGCTAGTTGACGTGGCAGTGATGGTCACTGTAGTATCAGCTTTGCAGACGTCAGGTGTAGTTGCAGAGATGCAGCCTTCTTGTGAAGGTTAAAAACGTAGGCTTGAGCAGTGCTGCTTTGCAAGGGGGTACAGTTAAGGGGAAAGAGTATGTTCTGTGTGTACTGGTAGATGCAGTAATTCTTTCACAGGTGTTGAGAGTCCTCTGATCTGCATGCAACACTAATTACTTGGGAGGCAACACTTTTACTTAAAAACAAGCCCGAAAGCACAAAATCCTGAGCACAGCTCAGGCAAATCAAAATTAAGGATGAGAGCAACCATGATGAGTCAGGCCAAACGTCTTTGTAGTTGCATTCTGTTTCTAAAAGTAGCTGTCTTTGCGTTGTAGTCATACACTTACGGGAGAAACTACTGCTGTTAACAGGAATCTAATGAAGTCGGACATAAGTTTTGGCAGATTCTTGGGAAAGATTAGAAGAACATAGTAAGCATGAAGACGCTCCTCTCTCTTGTCTCTCACCATGTAGTGATTTGCAATGTAGCAAATCAACTTGTTGATCCAGAGACAGTATCTTACTTGATATCCCTTGATTTCTCTTTTAGAAACTTACCTAGTGCTTCCTTGAATTTTCTTGAACTTAGTGGTTGTCCTCTGAGATCAAAACAGACAATTATTCTAAGCATGATGGGGCAATGGTGCCTGTAAAAAATCAGCTTAAAAGAAGTGTTTTATCTCAGTTTATAATAGTAATCCAATCTATTGTTTTATACCTAAGCAGATTTCTATAATTTTAGGTTTATAGCAATTTTCACTGGAATGTTGCAATAATTGAAGTGCAAGGTTATACTCTAGACACACGTTATGGGTACAGACAGGCAAAACAAAGAAATGTGGGGAAAGCTCAAACCTTAAGTAGTAAACTGTTAGTGGAATCTGAAGTGGCATTTAAGTCAGTAAAAGCAGTCAGGTCAAGACAAGGTGGGTAACCACAGTGGAGGGCTAGTCCAAAGGTATAAAGAAAAGGGGTGGGAGCAGGAGTTAAACACATTGACACTGAAGTGATAGTGACTGACTCTTACAAGACAACGTCAAACAGGTAAGCAGCAGTTTTAGATTTGAAAGAAAGGCTGGCCTGCAGTGGAGAGGTAGCATCATCTGTGAGGAAGGAACCTTTTGAGTTTTGGAAGACCGCAAACAAGCAGTCAGTTTTTCTGGTTATTTATGGTGGTGATCTTCCTATGCTTACTCTGTGCTGAAAGTTCCCTGCTCAATGTGTCTGATCATTGTTTTTTCATGCACATCAGGCAGCTGTATCTAGCAGTCTACCATTCGTTTACCTTGCTTAATACTCAGTTCCCACTCATTCTGTAATTCTTTTCATTCCCCTCCATGTGCTTTGGAGCTCTTTCCCCTCCATATCATACCAAGTTTTATCATAAGACTTTCAGTTCTTCACCGAAGGACTGACTTACAAGGTTAAAAGTAACATTTATCTTTCAGCAAGTCTTCAAATTTATAGTCAATTCTACAACATAGCCTGCTTCCCAAATGTTCAAATACCTCACTACCTTGCTTAGAAGTTGTTGGAATAATTGACATTATCTGAACCTAAGGCATTACCTATCCTTCCATATCAATTTGTCTCCATGGGATTATAAGGCAAGAAGAGACAAAAAATGAAGTAGAGGAAAGTTGATACTGACCACTAAGTGAAGGCTTCGGAGTGTTGAACTGGAGTGCTCAGGGCATCATCTCAGCTTGGGCTGTGGTTGAGGTAGTTTGAGGGGGCAAAAAAATCACAGCATGGCTTAGTCATTCCTGTGTCACTTTGTAGGAATTTTGTGCTGAAACATGCTGATAAGCTCCGTAATAATATAGTGTGAATAAGGAGGGGTTGACACAGGAATGTATCTGTAAATCAAGGCTTCTATTATTCTCAATATATCTGTTGCTCTTTTTTCTTCTAGTGGTATATTTTAGTTTCCAATGATGTAAAATTTTATATTGTATATCATGAAGCATTAGATATTAAACTTAGTCAATGTAAAATAAGAGTGCTTTTATTTTGTTTGGTTTGGGTCTTCCATTGTTTTGTTTTAAAGTCAATGTAAGCCTTTTAATAGCTTTGGGTATGGATTGGATCAGACAGTTTCCTACCTAGCACTGTATAATGAGGCTATATGATCAGTTTAGCCCACAGAATTTGTGTTGATATAGTTTCTACAGCAGATTCTATGTTTCTGGGGAAAATGTTGGTGAACAAAGGGTGAACATATTGAAACTGAAAAATGAAGTTCAGCTTCTACTGTTTTATAGACTAACTTTGTGCAGAATGTCATCAGATGAGGAGAAAAGCAGAAGTCCTCTTTTGTCAAAAGACTCAGTTCGGGGCAGTTCTGTTTCTTCAGATTTTCAGGTAGGAAAGAGGCAACCTCAATTCACTGTCATGACATTTTATTTGGCAAAGGATAATTGTGAGGAAATCTAACAAAAGTTGCATCTTTTTATGTTTTACGTGTACAGGAAAGTCTTAAAAATGTTAGGGAAAATAAGCAAATAAAAAAATCTGAGCTGAAAATAACTTACTTGGATTTCCTCGTGTGCATTTCACAAGAAATTTAAATTTATGTGAAAATTCTTATCAAAACTTCAGAGATTGATCAGTGACAGATACAAGCAAAACAGTACACTTTTCTTACCTTTTTGTTTCCCTGGTGTTATTTTTATATGTGTATTCAGTCTAATCAAAGAAGCATAAATTTGACACAGTAGGATAAACCCATTATTTCTGAGGGATGAAGTACAACTGTGTTAGGCTTCTTACAAACTGATTATTTTTTTAATTGATTTATTTCCCTTGGATTAGGACAGTGGGCAAATTAATCTCAGAAAGGAAATATTTTGGGGAGTGTGGGTTTTTTTTTTTTGTTTGATCAGTTTGTTTTTCCTTCTGCATCAAACTTGCCAAGATAGGAACTTTAATGGTGGAAGGGTTTCCTTTTCTATGCCCAGCATTTATTTGAAAGGATGCAAAGATACTGGATAGAGTCTTTGTCCTGTTCTTTTGAAAACAGATTTTCATCCTTTACTAATTAGTTACTCCTATTTGAGTAGTAAGTGTTTTTTTTTCCTTTGGTAGGATTCTATCCAAAACAGGCTATTCTTGACAACAATGTTTTGCTTGTTGTCCTGTAGAAACGCACCTCCACTTTTGTCACCTGGTGGAATGAGTTTTTTTTCTTCATGTGGATCGACTTTGTTCTTTTTAAACTAACTATTTATAGGCAAGTAATTTTTGCAGTTTATATGTTTCTCTACTTGTGTTTGTATCTCATGGAAAAGTTTTCTTAATCATTGTTCAGCAGCAGTAATTCATCTGTGTTTCCAGTGCCTTGTTGTCCGAATGCCTCTTAGCTCGGGACACCAACCGCCTCTCTAGGAAACCAGTTCCAGGGTCTGATCAGCCTCTTAGAAAAGAAAAGCTTTCTAAGGTCAAGTCTGAACCTCCCCTTGGTGCAGCTTTGAACCATTCCCACGCATCCTGATACTGAGTACACGGGAGAACAGATCAGGAGCTCTCTCTCCACATCCACTCCTCAGGAAGCTGTGGAAACCAATGACGTCACCCCTCAGCCTCCTTTTCTCCAAAGTCCTTAACTGCCTCTCATATGAGGCTGTTATTGTGGCAAAAGAACACTTGGGTCACAACTGAGCAATAAGAGTGTTGACAGGTAACATCCTTTTTAGATAATTTTGAAGGGCCTTTTTTGTTTTGTTTCGGCTTTTTTGATAATTTTGTTCTTCGAAGTAGACACTAGATTATTACCTTTTCCTTACAAAAAGAAACCGCTGGCTCTGACAGAATTTCCATGTATTTGTAGTTGAGTTGTACGAGATTTTTCCATTTAATCCATTCTTTTTATGTTGTTTAGTAACCTTGACTGCGATCCTACAGACCAATTCTATATAGCATCTGTAGATTTTTGTACTACTTTAAGAAGGAAGGAAAAAAGCCCTACCTCTGAATACTTTTGTGCACTTTGCTCATTGCAACACTAATTTATTTATTTCTACAAAAACAAGATAGTATGCATTAAAGAATCAAAAATCCTCTGACCTTCAGGCCTTAGAACAATATTCCTGTAATTTTATGCTGTAACAGAATTTTTGTAGTTAACGGCTTGAAAGTTGTGTTTAAAGCAGGACAATGATGTTAAGTAAACCAAAGATACATTGTTAGATATTATTTTATTATGATTTTGTTTGAAAATTATTGGTCAGAATTGCATTCTGGTTGCAGAATCCTTTGTATAGAATATTTAAGATGGGGATAATACACTTCAGTCACTCAAATGTTTCAGTTTCTGTCTTACATATTTTTATTGCAGTCTCCAGGATTTTTATTTGTTGTTTTTCTCAAGTTTCTGGTTACAACTGGGACACAGTTTTCAGTGATAGTTGCTTTCAACTTCATTCCAACAGCGTTGTAATGTTGTAACTTTTAAGACTTTATTGCCTATTGACATTTTCTGTTGATGCTTAAGAGTGTATTCTTGCATATAGTGGATTCTTGAAAGCCTAAATAAATTTCCTGCCATAACTTGATACGTATGTTTTGAGTGGTCATAATCTCTATGGTAGGGTAGATTGTGTGCCAGTGATTAAATCAGCTGACTCAAAATGAGCCACCTACTTGCACCTGACATTACCTACTATGTCCCTTGAACTGTATGAGGTAATCATGGAAGCAGCTGGATCAGCTCTGACTGAAAACTGACTTTTTTTAAGGCTAAGAACTAGTTTAAGTTCCTATTTAATCATATGATCTCTTTGAAGAAGTGGTCTAATGTCTTCTGCACAATCATTTAGGTGAATTAGACTAATAGGTTGGCTTTTTTGAAATTTTGCAGCAGGGAATTTTATATGATTCTGTGTAGTTCCTGGTTGAGTAACTCATCTGAAGATATCTATTTTCTTCTGGTAATACGGATATGGAAAAATTAATAACTTGTTGATTTGCAACTAGCTATACCTTGTGTGAAACGTGATGCTTACTTTTGCTTATCAAAAAGATAGGCTATGTATTTGTTTGTACCTATAGCTTCATATGTATTTATTTAGCCTTTTCATTTTGATATGATAGGTTAGAAGGGCAATGGAAATTTGAAAGGAAACTAGAATTCAGCTAAAACATACAAAGCATAGCTTCTTAAATTCTCTAATTAGTTGAAAACCACGTAAATGTAGGGGTTGCACTAGAAGCTTAAAAATATACTTTTCAACTAGTAGGCTCACATGGTATCTTTAACTGATTGTTTTCATTCTAACTTTTGCCAGCTTGAAGAATCTATGTATATAATTTTAAAAATGCATAATGTAAGGTAGAAAAATTCTATTTACTCTAAAGAAAATATTGTGTAATCAAATGTCTTTTGAGTTTAGAACTCCCACTAAAGACATTGTAACGTTAGGGACTGAAATGTGGCTGTGTTCAATAGCATCTTTTTCTCATAGCTTTAAAAATACGTATTTCTATTTCTGGAAAGCAAAATGCTTAGAAGTAGTATCAGGTGGTCTTTTTTTTTTTTTTCCTGTTTGTGTTTTTGTTTAAGATGTGTATTAGAGTATCTAGTTCTGAAATCTGGCAAAGTCTTTCTGCCTAACTATTATGGTATATCTAGTTGTAATTGGAATGGATGTGAGCTAGAGAAAGATAAATTATAATAATCATGGTAGGAAAAACAACTTACTTTTTCAACTTTAAGGGAAATCCTCTTACATTTCACCATAATAGTAAAAATAAAAAACCTCTCAAAAATTGAAAAGTATTTCCACTCCTTCCTACCTATACCTAATTTTTAGGAATATAATTGTAGTTTTATAATTATTCATCATCACTTTGTGACAGGATGAATATGAAGAGCTACTTCGTTATGCTGTAGTGACTCCGAAGTTTGAACAGCATGTCTTGAAGTGGTCAGAATTTGCTTCAGAACTGAGAACAGGTGGCAGATTTTCGAGTGTAACAGATGATGCCATTCACCGTAAGACTCCAGGTAGTATGTGCAAAGCTATGTGTTGATCTTACAAGAATAATGATACAACTTTCTTACTTCTGTTTATAAGAAAGATCAGAATCAAAACAATAGACGTGGGGTTCTTTGGTAGAAGACTGTATACTCTGGTTTTGGTCGTATTTGTCTGAAGAGAAGATCTTAGCACTGTGTGATGTCTCTAACTCTGTGAGAGGGGTTATGCTCTTTTTTTCCTGTGGCAAAACATGTAGCTGCAGTTAATTGTTATGGTAAAGAGATGCTCTTATACTTGGAGGTGATCAAAATTTTGCATTGCAGTTTTATGTGTTGCTCTTTACAAGGATCCGCATACTCCCCTCAGTTATGGACACTGACATGTTTGTTGTCTTTGCAAAGGGCAGAACCTTGCAAAATACGATTTCTCTTTCATTTTCAAAATGAAAAAAAAAATGGTTAAACAGTAAAGAAGGTGTTCTTAGTCTTCCTGGAGACTGAAGCAAGAAGAATATTTACATGGCTCCATCATGCTTCCATTGAATACACACTATAAGTAAACTTCTGGCACTTTACTGCCTTATCAGAACATGGGTTCGCTGTTCAAAATGTCACTATGTCTTGGTGTCTAGATAAGAGGTGTCTTATCTTCTTGAGACAGAGCTTGAAACAAACTAGTTGTAAAAATAAAGTTATTTCAACTTCTAAAAAATATTTTTTTTAAATCTATCCAATGCTTCTCTGTCACCTCTAGCACTGATTGAGGACGATTACATATTTGAGGAGTGTTTGCCGCAGTGGTAATGGCCTAAGAATACATATGGGTGTTTTCCCTGATATTAATAACAAGACTTTGGATGAACAGCAAGAAAGTACCGCTGATACTGATCAGATAGCATAGATTGGCAAGTTGTTTCTGAAGGACAAGTATTTTTTTGTTTGTTTAGCTCCATTCTTTTGGCATTGCTACATGTTCATACTAAAAATCAGACTCTTGGATGTGTGTTCTTTTCCTGTCCAGCTCTAATACTGTTGCTGTGTTAAAATTACAAAGTCTTAAATTAATAGGATAGTGTTCTATAACTTTGTAAACCAAAATGCATGTCTGTGCTCTGTATAGAGTTAATATCTAAAAGTTTGCTCTTCTGCAGAGCTTTTCAAGCTTCCAGTGTTTTTGTTCCCATTCTCCATATGATGTTGGTATCAAGACCAACAGAGTTTCTAATGCCACGTGATGCCTTCTGAGATTTTTATTTGGGGAGTATTGTTTGGTTTGGCATTTGACTTTCTCCTCAGGTTTTTAGAACTGAAGGGAATGTTTCTGCTATGATGGTAGAAGTCTAATCACTGGTAATCTCTATTTGCTGCGGTAAATTAATGGTATATAACATCTTCACTAAAATCTTCCAGACAAATAAGAAAAATAATTAGAATAAAACATGCTGTACTACTTAATTAAATGCCCAGGGTCTGTTTTTTTTTGACTTTGAAACCTAAAACTTAATTTCCTGTTCTTATTACTAGTTTAGGTGATTAAATTTGAAAATGACTAAGACTGGAGCAGTAAATTATTTATAGCAAAGATGTGTAATGACTCATACCCAAACAGTGGGAAAACTGCTTATTTTCAGGCTGCCAATCCTCAGTATTGATCCATTAAATTTCTGAGAAGATTTTTTTTAAAAAACTAGAAATTTTAGCAAATTGCTATGCTCAGCATGGGCCACTGATAGCAGATTGTATGTGAGAAGAATATGTCAGAGCTTATTTGCTTATTAAAAGCAGAAAAGGTCAAATACTAGAAAAACACAGGAAAAAAAATCAGTAGTATTGGGATAACAGGTTACACCTGGAAAACCAGTTAATTTCATTACCTCTGCTATAAACAAAAACACGATCTAGAGAGTTGTAAGAGTATATGCCCATGGGAATTATTTAATGAAGTACATTTTTATACTTTATCATATCCAAATGGTTCTGTGTCCTTGTTACCTTAGTGCACGGTAACTGAATGGCATTATGTAATGCAGTGGACAGAATAATGATGGAAGAAAAGAGCATTGGGAATACGAATGGAATTAATATGTATACAAGAAGAAAATTACAGCAATACTGGAAGGCCAAGATAAATTACATGAGATGATGATATAAACATGTCACATGCTCTCAGTGAATTCAGGGAAGGATACACCCTATGGTAAATGAGAAAAGTGGAAGCTGAGTTGGGATAACCTAAACATAGGGAGGATTAAGGGAAGGAGAGTGATGAATTTATAATACTATGATCTCAGACTATGACCATTATCAGTCTACTTTTATTATCCTGGTTTTGTTGGTCATATTTTGCTCTGCTTTTGACTTTGTAAATACCTTGTAGACTGTGCTGTCTAAATTGGATATCTTTGTAATCCAAACAAATTACAAAAGCTTGGAAATACCCTTCATACATTGTAGGGCAACATCACAGCTAAAGGAAGAGCACAGTGACATGCAGGAACAGGAATAAATGGTAAAGGACAGAACCAGAAATACTTGACAGTAGTTACACTGCCAAATGTTTTCTGAAAGGTCAACCAGATTCTTCATCACTAAAATTAGATGTATTTCAAGAACTCTAGGTCATCCGTCTAGTGTTTTGTACTTTTTGGAGGTCTTTACAAGCAATAAATATTCAAATTCTGCCATTAGCTAAGCAATACTTATCTGCAGGAGAAACAATGACAAAAAGCTACAGCCTGATCTTAATATACTGGGGTAGGGAATTTAGTGTAGAGAAATGGAGAATGGAGGAATCCTTAGCTCAAGCTGATTTTAGTTTTATGATGTATGGCTGTATATGACTGGGAGAAACACCAAAAAGCCTCTGCATCACAGTTCTTCCTTATTTCCTTCTTGTTTTGGAGCATGTATCAAACATAGTGTGTCCAGCAGGAGTAGGGAAGTGATCATGCCCCTGTACTCAGCACTGGTGAGGCCGCAGCTTGAGTGCTTTGTCCAGTTTCGGGTGCCACAGTGTAAGAAGACATTGACGTGCTGGAGTGGGTGCAGAGAAGAGCAGCGTGGCTGGTGAAGGGTCTGGAGAACGTGTCTTATGAGAAATAGCTGAGGGAACTGAGGCTGTTTAGCTTGGAGAAGAGGAGGCTGAGGGGAGACCTTATCTCATTCTACAGTTACCTGAAAGGAGGTTGTAGTGAGGTGAGTGTTTGTCTCTTCTCCCAAGTAACTATCGATAGGATGAGAGGAAATGGGCTTAAGTTGCATCATGGGAGGTTTGGAGTGGACATTAGGAAAAGTTTCTATACTGAAACAGTGGTGAAGCATTGGAACAGACTTGTATCTTGGAAGCATATGTTTGAATTGGATTGGTTGGTTTACACGGGGCAGGGAGATTTCTGATGACATGAATATTTTGGGGGTTTGGGTTATAATATCTGGCTTCTGACTTCCATCCAGAATGCAGATCAATTAGCCCTTCCAGCATATGAATCTTTAATTCTCTGTTTCATTTTTAGTCTTAGTATCAGTGAAGAAGCCTTCTGAGGCCAATATGGAGCAAGTCTGCCCTGTTCTTCCAGAAGAGACTTCTTCACGAGGGTCCCCACATGGTCCAACTGAAATAAATGAAACCACGGTGACTGAATTACCTTTACACGATGAAAAAGTAACTCAAATAGAAAACATACTTGACCTCTGGAGTGGAAGTCTTAAGGTATTTATTTTGCATGGAATCTGTAAAAATAGTATATAGATGTCACTGTGGTGTAGTATAAGCGAGAGTGCAAAAAAAGTTGTAGTGTGATTGTGGTGGGAAATTGTGGTTTTCTTTTTAATTATTGTTGCATATTGCATTTAAGCACTGGAATATCTTGTTTCAAGAACTATGGAATAACTTTCTCTATTAAGGATGTTCACTTCATTATGTCTAGTAATGTTTATATATATAAACAGCCTGTGTAGTGAAGGCATTGTTCTAAATATTCATATGTCCTTAACTGATAAATGTTTTAATGTTAAAAGATTAAGGAGGAGGACATAATTTTACTAATTGCGCTGCTGTCATCCCTTTAACTTTTCAGACAAATGTTCTGACCGAACTGAGAAAATGGAAGCTTAGTTTGATCGAACATCACAAGCTTGAGATGAAGCAAGAAAAAGAAAAATATGCTGCACGTGTGAGACAATTATGCAATGAGACAGAAAACCTGAAGGAGTTGCTACATACTTATGAAATCTCTATTGGCAGGAAAGATGAGGTAATAATTAAATTTTAAAATTCAACAGTTCCTCTCTTTGTAAAAATATCCACACTGAAGTTTGCATCCATCTCTTTGAACGAAATACTTCTTGCAGCAAGTGAAGTAGAGAATTAAATAATGTATTTAGATTACGTAGTGAAAATATAATAATTACTGCTAATAATTTTGTACATACTAATAAGGGAAACTTAACATGTTGTATATACATATTTTACATTGTTTACTTCTTAAATATAGGTTCTATTATTCCGTATTTATTTCATGACGATCACACTGGCTTAGATGAAAAAGCCTTTAAAAGCCTTTAATTTTTCAATTATTGGATTGATTTTCTTGAATTTTAAATGTGCAGCAGCCTCTTAAATGTTATCAAGTCTCTATTTTAGGATTCTTAGTAATTGTAAATTTCTTGTTAGGACTATATGTTTGTGGTCTGAGTTACACTTTTCTGCTATTAACAACTTCTAATTTTAGATAAATCCATTGTTATTTATATAGCTGAGACCATTCTGTTATTCTGAAACTAAAAAGTTAAAAATCTATCATATTAAAGCAAAGTAACTTATACTAGATTTATTAACATATAGTATTATGAAGAACTTGTTCTTAAAAATCTAGAGATGGATCAGCTTTAAATTGCTTTAAATGTATCAAGTCCAGCAACAAAAGGGAAGGTCTGCTTCTCCTCAACTCTGCCCTAGTGAGACCACATCTGGAGTATTGTGTTCAGCTCTGGTCTCCCCAGTTCAAGAGGGAGAGAAAAGTACTCGAGAGAGTCCAACATAATACTTTCCATGAGAACTTTTAAAGAGAGTAACAATTCTTAATCAGATTTTTTTAGTTCTTAGTAACTCCTTAGCTTGTTTTTAATGTTCAGACAACTAAATAAGCTTTCTGCAGATAAATCATTTCTTTACCCTTCAATTTATTAATAATGCACTAAAACAAACCTTTAACTTAAATGTTCCTGATTTATCAAAATTGCCTTTGAAATAAGTGATTCTTCTGATTTTATGCTGCAGTAATACTTAATTATAAGAAGCACAGAAGCCTGGAGATATAGGATGAAATAACAATTCAGCTGGAACCTTTCCTAAAACTACACTGTGAAAGTGTCTAAGTGCTGCAGCCTGAGTGGTGAAGCCACAGGAATTTTACTTCTGATTTGAACTGTGATTATTGGTCCCTGCTTGATTAGAGTAAGGGAAAGATTCAGCAGAAAGTGTCTGCTAAAAGCAAATGCTTTAAGTGAAGAATAATTCATGCATAAAGTACATTATGTTTTGGCAAACCTCATAGCTGTGGAAATAGTGTTAATAAATATTTTTGCAGGTGATTACTAACTTGACCCAAGCATCAGAGAGGCAAAAGGAGAAAATAGAGTTGATGAGAAAGTTTACACTGTGGCGGATTCAGCATGTTAAAGCCAAACAAGAGGTACGTGCACAAAATAAAAGTGAGATGAAAATGAAACCTCTGAACTCAAAAGGATCAGAGTTGCTTCAGTTCCTGTTGTAGTTTGAAGAAATGACAGTGTTTCCATTTTGTGTTTGACAAGGTCACTTAACAGCTTAAACATCAATTCCAAAAAGAATGCTGCCATCAGAATACTGTGGGATGGGTCAAAAATCAAACTTATAGTTGTCTTATATTACTGCAATTACTATGATCAGCTTACAGCAAATCACCTTAGTTTATAGTATCTACATTTTGAAGTAGGAGCCAATGGAATCTCTATCTAGATTTCAAATACATTATCTTTGAAGAGGGATATGACACATACAGTATAACAGTCTGGTTAAAAACACTTTCACAATTAAAACTTCAGCTGTCCTTTTTCTCACATTGCTAAAACTTGAAGTAGCTGGGTGCTAGTCAGACACAAAACGTTAGGCGCTGCATCAGGCATCTAACAGTAAACAATCTACTAGATGAAGTATTAACAGGAGAGAAGTCTTTGTCAAGACTGCAAACTTCTTGCACTCCAGGCTGTTAAAAAAGGAGAAGCTGTATTTGGGACCTTTGTTCATGGGTACAGAATCCTGGCTAGACTCGAGTTCACTGATGCTATCAAAAACTGCTGATTTGCAGAGAGTGATGGTCTTTTCTCTTTTCTTTCTCTCCCATCTTAGAATTTACTAATAACTTGGAGTCTCATTTTTTTTTCACTCAGCTCGTTTTATTGGTTATAATTTTCTGGAAAAAATAATGCCAAAATACATTGTCTGGTGACTATTTTGAAATAGTGTAGAATAATAGAATTGTCTAAGTTTGTGCATGAAGAAGCACTCAGCTGCTGACACTGTGTTTGTTTACCCCATCACTGCAGCACGTGTAACTCAGTTTAGGCATTCCTACTGTGGCCTGTGTAGGAAATTGTAAAACAAACATCCACGCTCTTCTGGGTACTTAATTTTTTTAGGAAACCTGAACTTGCATATGACATGATTATATTTGTTTCTTAAGGAGTATGCAAATAGAATAGCAGACAGACAATTCCGGACAGCTTTGATGAAGAAAGTATGGGCAGCATGGCGCTCTCTTAGTGAAGAAAAGTGGAAAGAAAAAGTAGCAAAGGCCTGTCAGCTAAGGGCTGAAGATGTCTGTGTTCAGCTCACCAATGATTATGAAGCCAGGATTGCAGAGGTAAAATTAGGCTGCTTTTTTCACTCTTTCCTTCTTCCTCCACCCCAATACCTCCAAAGTATCTCTCAGCAAACTTGAAAATCCTGAGGATGTTCTAGCAGAACCAAGTGTCCAGGTACCCAGGAAGATCTGAGGAGAACTAGGATCTCTACTGTGGTTTCTAGATGTGGTTTCTAGATTTTTCCTCTGAATCTGATACAAACAAAATGTTGCTGACTTGCTGTAGTGGGTTGACTTTGGCTAAGCGCCAGGTACCCACCAAGTTGCTCTATCACTCCCCACAACTTCCCTCAGCATGACAAGCGGGGAGAGAATGAGATGAAAAGAGCCTGTGGGTTATGATAAAGGCAGTTTGGAAAAGCAGAAAAGCAAAAAGCAAGGCTGCATGTGCAAAGGAAAGCAAACCAGAGATCTGTTCTCTACTTCCCACTAGCAGGCAATATCTGGCCTTTCCCAGGAAGCAGGGTTCTGGTACGCATAACAATTGGTCAGAGGACAAGCGTCTTATCAAACAGATGCCCCTCTTCCCCCTTTCACTCCTTTTTTTTTGTTTATTATTTTTTTTTTTTTTTATTTGAGCTGATGTTATATGATGTGGAATATCTTTTCGGTCGTTTTGGTTCAGCTGTCCTGACTGTGTCCATTCCCAAGATCTTGCCCACCCCATCTCACGGGGCAGGGCGAAGATGTTGGGAAGACAGCCTTGGTGCTGTGCGAGCCCTGCTCAGCAGCAGCCACAACACGGGTGTCTTTATCAACAACCTTCTCCCTCCCAGTATGAATCACAGCACCATAAGAGCTGCTGTGGGGAACATTAGCTCAGTCTCAGCCAAACCCAACACACTTGCACACATTGGTGAAGTAATTTGGACTCTCCTTCAAAGGAGACAAATCTCTATTTGCCCACCAACAGGCATGATATTTGCTTTTTCTGAAAGTTAATATTGGCTATATGTTTTGAGGTTTTACAGAAGATGATGATGGGAATAAAAGATCATTATTATTATAAGTACTATAGGGTTTTTTGCTATTATAGCTACTCTGTTGAAGACTGAATTTAAGTTTGGTTTTGCCTTCAACTTTCCAATTAAACTAGTTAAAGCATTTTCATAGATTCATTCATAGAATGATTAAGGTTGGAAGGGACCTTGAAGACCATCTAGTCCCAAGCCCCCTGCCACAGTCAGGGCCACCACCCACTGTCATGTCACCGACAAAGACGTTAAACAGCACTGGTCCCAGTGGTCCCTGAGGGACGCCACTTGTCACTGCTCTAAGGTGAGCTTCAGGTGAAGTTATCAACGTGTGCTTAGGTGCACAGTAAGTAATTAAAGTTTAAAAATATACATTTTAAAGGCTTAGTATTTTAACAAGAAATCAAACCTAGAAATTTAAGAACATCCTTACCAGCACAAAAACAGTAACTAGTGGGTTACAGAGTTAACTTGGTCTATCTTTTCTCAACATTTCTAGTTTTTTACAGTAACTAGAAAAGAGAGATTGCTGATGACAATTCACCTTATGCTTAGTGTTCTGCGAACACTTCTTCTGTTGAGTGGATCCGTGTTCCTGCAGAAATCTAGCTTGTGCCAGATGCCTAACTTTTAAGAGACAAAAACTTGCAAGATAGATGTCTGAATTGAAGTGAAAATGTGTATCTTTGTAAACATAGTAGTGACTTTTAAAGCTAATTGAGGAATGTGTTCACAGTTTGCATTCAGAAATACAAGACAGTTGTTTCTTTATTCTCTTTCATAGCTAACTGCTACTTTAGAACAGACAAAAGCTGAGATTCTGCGACTGCACAGTGAAAGAGAACAGTATGAAGACACCATGAAGAAAGCCTTTATGCGTGGTGTTTGTGCTCTGAATCTGGAAGCAATGACCATGTTTCAGGGCAAGGACAGCAGGACAGATCCTGGTTAGTATAAAAAGCAGCTCCAAATCTGGTGAGGGGGTTGGGGGGTTGATGGGTATGTTTGTTTGTGGTTGTTTTGTTTGTTTTAAAGGATTCTCCCTGGTTTTTGTGTTCTTTAAAATTTCGTGTGAGGACTTGTGGCAATAGAGAGATTATCAAACTCATTACTTTAAAAAGTTCTGTTGAATATGTTGATAAATACTCTGATGCTGAAATTTATAACTCTGTAGTTGAAAGATGGGACACGTTCTCTTCAACCCACCTTGCTAGGAGAGTGGTAACCTGCAAGTGAAGGCAGAACAAGAATGCAGGGATGGCAGACTTCCTAAAATCGGGAAGATTACGCAGAGTTTCCCTCTCATGCAATGACAGAATCCTGGAAAACCTTCCTCTATGCTTTGGAATCTCAGTGTGCAATGAATCTGGTTTTCCCAGACAGTTCTCCCTTCTTTGTTAATCTTGCAAGTTTGTATCCCAGGTACTGTATTTAGTTGGAGTTCTGTTCCAGAACAGGAAACACCAGTGTGGTTATATCGGCAGCACACTTGTAAAACGTGTGCAGCTACACAGGCGAGAGCTGCATGCCCTTACTGTTGTGATGAAATCATCCACTCAGAGCAAGACGGTCTGTAGCAGTAGGAGCATAATCATGCTGGTGCAGCAGTCTATGTTAAAGGGAAAATAGCTGTGCCAGCAGGAGTGTTGCACCTGTATATGTGGCTTAACAACCAGCTGTACCAGCAGCAGTTTTTAATGGCGTTAGACAAGTAATGTCAGTTCTTAAACTTAACAAATGCTGTATCAGGAGCTTCTGAACTACTTCAGAGAGATTCCTCGCAAAAAAGCATAGGTACTAAGAGGAAATAAAAACTTGAAGAATGTGTAAGAGGATACTTAACTGACCAGCTTCTGGGTCTGTTAAAATACAGGGTATTTGTGCAGGTGCTTGGGAAACTAGAACATAACGTTGGTTAAGTGAAGTAGTTCTTCTAGTGAAAACATAGGGTCAGTATTTGGGGAAGGTGGAAAATGAGTAATTTCTTGAAGATAACTGAGTTTGGGAATAATGTTACAGGGCGTTGCCCAAGTATTTGTTTTCACTGTGTTATAAATTCAGAACTGCTCTCTTTCAAAGCTTTACTTTACATTTGTTTGCTTAGTGTTTTCCAAAAACATGAAACAGACAGTGGGTCTCCCTAATAATGCTGGGTAAATGAGTGATGTGAAATAGGAAAGCATTGTTTATGTAAACCTGTAAAGAAGAGGGTAAGTAGAAAGGAAATGAAGAAAACTGAGCTCTAGAGCTGCCATGACCAACTCCTGGAGTTCATAGACCAAATATTTTGCTTGATTTTTACTATGAAGCAGGAGCTGATATTCTACATGGGCACAGTACCTAGAAATTTTACTGTGCTGGACAATGCCAGGGTGTCTGTACCCAACTTTTTGGGTGTCCAGCATTGTGCTTTTTAATTTCCTATAGTCAGTATAGTTCTCATCAGGCTTCATAACATCTCAGTCTTTATTGTCCTTGGTCCCATGCCTGCCATCTTATTCCACTACCTCTCGTACCACCTCCTTCCCTGCCCCAAGCTGACTCTCTTACTACAGCCAGATGGTGCTTTTAAAAATGAAGTTAGTTACATAATTATTTAATATGGTTGTACAAAAGTTCATTTGCATTCTTTGTCAAGTATAACACAACAGTAATCAGGACATCGATCGACTTCAAACATCAGATTGAATTATTATTATGATTTGTTCTAGTCTTGTAATCTATGGACATGAAAATTTTTATGTGCTGGAGTCCATCAGTAGTTATATATTTATGTGAACATGGCAACACCACCTACTGTCACAGAAAATAAAAGCAGAAATTGATCCCTTACTATTATTAGTTTATTATAATGTACATTTAATCTATATATACAGTGTACAAATAACATACATGTACATCCTAATGTAGCATATTAATAGTGTGTGCATATCACAGCCTTAATGGATCCATAACATTTGGAGTCAATGTTGATGGTCTAAAACGTGGCTGACTTACTGTCAGATGGGGGGTTTTAATCCTAATATAATAATACAATATTAGGATTATTTTTAACCTCTATGTATTTAAAGGAATATTGAAGCCACAAGAGTTCTTTACTTTTTACTTAAGACTAGTGTTAGGTGTTTCTTTAAGTAACATAGATTAGATCTGATTGGTCTGTGACTATGTGTTGGTCCTGTCTGTGCTTAAGCTTAGCATATATACATAGTCTGTACATATATGTACAAAATGCATATTCTGGCATACTTTTACGCTGGAAATCTTAGAGTATTGCACCGATTTGAACTACTTTTTTTTTCCTGCTCGCTTCAAAAGAAAAAAAACAAAAAAACCCCAACAAAAACCCCACAACTACCACATGGTGTCACTCTACTCCCTGGAATGAGCAAAGTTCTCTTGCCCTGGAACTACTGCTGGCATCATTTGTTTCAGAAACAGGAGCTAATAAGAATACTTGCCTTTGTTTCTTTTAAGGAAGTTTCTGTTCTAAAGGAAAAGGATGAAAGTGCTTGGAAAAGATACCGGGCTTAGGTCTGCAGATCTGACCTCCCTAGGATGTCTGCATTGTGAGATAAAAGAATCCTGGGCAGATTTTGCGCAGGCTCAGGCTTAAACAGCTCTTTGAGGGGGATGAAGGCTGTAGGGGGCCCTTAGAATGTCCCAGCCCTACAGCCAGGTTGTGGCCACTGTTCAGCCAGTATATGTGGAGATGAGATGCTGCTGCGCATGATCTGTAGCTCCTTGGAACTGCAGTATGTTCTCAGGAAAAGTAAAATAACATTTTATTTTACTGACAGTGAGCCCCCTTAAGGCTGTTATACTTTTGCAGAAGTCCAGTATGGCCTTTTCTGTGTTTTGCTGCTCTTTACCTGAACTGGGTTTTGGCCCCTAGTGCAAGAGCAGCTCCTGCACACTGGATTTAGAATTGGCAAGCAGTACAGAGAGCCTCAGGTCTTTGCTCTACAAGCATGTGACAAGTGCCGCAGGGAAGCCAATGTGTAACACAGAAAAAAGCCCCTTGGAAAATATTATTTCCAAGCGTTTGAAAAGAAGGGCCAAATACAGGAATATTTATATGTATAAAGAAGAGGCTCATCCTTTTAATTACATTATACCAGATTCCCAAAGAAATAGTTAATTTTTTACGGTGACTCTTTTTTTTTTTTCCTCCTTAAGGCTTGCTAGGTTATGTGCTAATAACATTACTTTTGTGTTTCTAATACTAGATATAGGAAGTAGGAGAAATGATAATGGAACCGCTGTTACAGGAAGGCTACCTCCTTCACAGTACAATCCACCCTCACCACCGCCTCCACCAGCAACTGCTCTTCACCAGGACGACATGGTAAGCTTGTAGCTAGAACAGTATTGCATTTGCTAGTGAAAAGAAAAAATGAACTTCATCAGTTGGAGCTTTCTAAAACTGCCATTTCCCATGAATTGAAGGATTTTTTTAAAACGGTCTAACTGTAAAATGAAACTTACGGATATTTTCAGGTTGCGTTGTGTAAATGAAATGACTAGGGCACAGCTACTAGGACTTGCTGTACTCCCATTAAGATCTGTTTTTTATTTTAGTGAAAATGCATTAAACTAGTGAAGACAAGGTCACTATAATAAGCAGAATTTGCTCTCTAACGTTCTTTCCAGGAAAAAAAAATGTTTAGAGATATTTTTTTGGGAAACCTGAGCTTAATGTAATCTGAAAAGGAGAAAAGATGGCTTGACTTCCATCTTCTTTTTAAAGAACTTTATATACACACTGAGGGAACTCAACTTACTGTCCTGTCGTGTAAGCTTAGCCAGATCATTATCCAGTAGCTTAGATGTCCTGGGCCTGCCCTGGAGTCATCCTGAAGACCTAGCCACTGTAAGACAGTTTCACACTAGAGTACAGGTTAGAACAGAGAAGATGTGTTTGCTTCTTTCCTGACATTTTCATTCTAATAGTATTATTAGAAAATAGTAAAACTAGAGATTAAGTACCTGAAAAGAAATGAAATTTAGAAGGGTAATTGGAATAGTGTTTAAAAAAAAAAAAAAGGCTATCTAAAGAGTAAGACTATTTTCTAGAAAGTTATAATCATTCTTTGTAAACTTGGGTTTCATTCACAGTTTTCTACTCACCTGGGTCATGCAAGCACTTCTCACACCAGGCTGGATTCTGGTTCTCCAGCAATTGTCACTAGTACAGCTGCAGGATCTGGTGTGGCGTCAACTCAAAAACTGGTAACACGCTAAAATTAACTTTTTTATTTTTTAAGGCATAATCACCAAAAAAAAATTAGTTTGGGTATCATTTCTGTATTTTTTTCGGAGCAGCAGGAGTATGTAGTTGAGGAAACTGCCACAGAGTTTGCATAGCTGTGTGAAGACAGTAGTTAGCAAATGCTTGTCAACGTTACAGAAGCCCATCTGTTTTAGGAGCTATTTTTAATTATTTTTGGAGGGGGGAGAAGGAACTGTGACAAAGCAAAGAACAAGAGAGCACACATACACTTACGTACAGTGCACCAGGAACAATTGGTGTTTAACACAATACCATTTTGTGTTACGGAAAGGATATGCTTTGCTTTACCATCCTGCTGTTTGAAACATCTCAGTCATTTTGTCTTCTGTATTTGTTGCTGAACTGTCATTTTTACTTTTTCTCCACTGCCTTCTGCATTGCTGCTCTTCCTTTTTCCCATCTGATACAGTTTGCTCCAGCTCTCAGAGAAAAAGAGCTTCCACATGGTAAAAATGCTCCACCCTTCTATTCACTATGTCAGTGGCAGAAAAGCTTTCCAGGGTGATGGAAGCGCCTGCAGCTATCACTCAAGTATGCAGCCGGGGAGCAAAACTAACCTATCCATGCTGCTTGATTTTTGTCAAATTAGCCTTACTCCACTCAGGACAGAAGTCACTTGCTCAAAATGCTACCTCATACTAAGAGTGGAAAAAGATGGAATAAATCAGGTTACAACTGGGTGGAGCAAATTTGGTCCTGTATAACATAACTGGATTGCCTGCAACATCCCATGTTCTGTTTAGGCATGCAGCTGTTAAAACTAAGCAGACATGCTAAAGCATTTTAAATGCTATGTTTAGAATTTTTTACCAATTAATATTTGATTTATTTGTAGCCCATGGCGAAAGTAATAACATCTGCTCAACAGAAAGCAGGAAGAACAATCACTGCTCGAATCATGGGCCGAGCTGACATGGGACAAAAAGCCAGAATTTGTGGTAGTTTAGCAGTGATGGGAGTTGCTCCACCCATGAGTTCGGTTATTGTTGAAAAACATCATCCAGTCACTCAGGTAAGTCAGAATCAGGCTTCTTACTATAACAGTATTCTTACTATAACACATCTGGTAGTAGTTTAAAGAAAAGTTACTATGGTGAAGAGATACTAGACAAGGCTCAGACTTGAGGCCTGTTTCAATCAACAAACAGTACTGACTTTGGGCTGGGTAGAAGGCACTGGTAAGGACAGGAAATAAATATTGCCACTTAAATCTATTTGTCTTTTTCCTGTAGTAATTATTTCACAAATATAGTAGTCTTGGCTAGCTCTTTTTTGGGCATCTCTTCAGTGAGTCTTCCTTTTTGTGGAAGTGGTCCACTGGTGCGTCAGTGTTTAATGTCATCACCATGCAACCACTGTTTAAAGATGTGGTCTATGGCAGGAAGAGTGATGGAACCAGGGGCAGCAGAAATATAGATTAGTCTGTCAGGTACAGTGTAGCAAACTAAGAGAGGAGAAGCAGGAAGGAATACCCTTGTCTGGAGGCAATCAAATTCGCCAAGTCTGCTGGGTGTTTTATTTTGAGCCCTACTCCTTCCATTCATCCTGGAGAAAACGGTGAAATAAGTGCAGTGATAGGGTATGAAAGCAATATATAAGAAGACTGTAAACAGGAGCCTACACAGCCTAGGCAATTGCTACACTGCTAGGCCAATCTGAGCAAAACATGGTTTTAACTGGAGGTGTATGAAACAGTTGAAGATGGATTTTTATATTTTAACTTTGTAAAGTAGGATCTGCACCATCTTAAAGTCCAGTTTATCTTGTGTGATACTGCCAGAACAAGCAGAGCTACATCAGGTGTCTTAATTTGAGCTGGATTTCCTGGTAACTGCTTGAGGGATGTTGTGCTTTCACTGATTTCCTGTGGTGAAACAGCCCTGTGGCAGGCTGCACATAGCTTCAAGAATTTGGGCTCCTAAGCAGAAATTCATATTTAAAATGTATGTCCTTATGGGATTAGAGGTTTGGTATAAGACTTCTTTCAACAAGAACAATTTCTGGATTCAGGTTGTGTGACAAGTAAAGCACCTAAACTAGTGTACCAAAAACTGGCTTCTAAAAGTGTCATAAATTTAAATCCCAGACATCTCCATATACTCTTTCTGCAAATAAATACCTAAGTGAAAGTCAGTCAGATAAGTATTTATCTTGAATTAATCTGACAGGAGAGAGAGTTTACCTTGATTAAAAGCAGAATTACTACTGTTTATTGCAGTAAGATGGCTAGGTTTTGGGGGAGAAAATTCATTGTTGATAAATAAATGCAAACCTTTTCCTTTCAGAGACAAGAGACCTTTCAGAGACTTGCTCATAGCAAATACTAAACTTCAAAAGGAAAGTTGGTATAAGTAGCACTACAGAGGAAAATTCTGAACAATTTGGTTTAAAAAAAAAAAAAAGCCAACCAACCTAGAAATAAGATTGAAGTGATAAAAGCTCAGGGTACCTAGTTAATTGGAAGTTCAGCGCTTTGTGTTCTTAAAAGATACATTACTGTTCAAGAAGGAAAAGAAATACTCATTCTGTTAAAGTAACCCTTTTGTGGTTTGTTTGATTTTTTTTTTTTTTAAGAAGTCTGTTTCAGCTTGCTGGATTGCCAATCTTTCTGTTTAAACTACAGCTCACTTAGAGTTCTTTTAATGCAAATTTTTTGTAACCTTAAGTGTTTTGATGTATCTGATTACTTTTCAGCAAACCATATCCCAAGCCACTGCTGCTAAATATCCTCGAACTGTGCTCCATCCTTCTGGTTCTACTGCTGTGAGACCTTCAGGACAAGCTGGGCGAATAGTTCAGGGCCAAACTCATACCAGTGTTCAGTCAATAAAAGTTGTTGACTGAGTGAATATCTTTCTCACCAGTGGGGTGTTTTATCAAGGTACAATTTAAACCTTCTCTCAGTCTTTTCAGATTTGATGTAGCAAGGCCAAAAGTGTGTATCATGTTTTTACTCTTTTCTAAAAAAAAAAAGCTAAATTAAAATTTTTTAAGTGCTTTTATAGCAAACATTTAGAGGGGGATAAAAAGAGCTTGAAATGTTGTTCTACCTCCAAGCTATTTTAAAACTTACTTTATTAAGATAAACACTTTTTAAAGAATCTTTTTGCACACTTTTAAATAAAGGATAGAATGTGATTTTTTTTTTTTTGTCTGAATGTCTTTCAATTTCAATCTTACTAACAAGTGAAAATGAAATTTATTTTTGTTACGTGTGCTTTTAGTTGCTTATGCAACTAAGTGTAACTGACATGCATTTTAGTAATATCCTACAACAGCACACTTAAGTGAAGATAACAGGGTGGTATCTTGGTGGTATCAAAGCCAGGGTGCCACTTGGGCCAGGTGGGGTACCAAGTCCATCAAATGGTTAAACATTCTTATTTTCCAAGCTAATGTTGCAGAACTTGATGCATACATGTCAGGGTCCAAGACTTTGTGATCTTAGATCCTTAATTCCAAAACCTGCGGATTTACCTGTCTGTTCTTCACTCTTGTGATGCTCTGCAGTCACGTCAAAACAGGTTGCACAGAGTAGGCCATCTACTCATAGGACTTTGGACTATGATACCGATCATCATCTTTTTAGTACAAACAATAAGATTCAGTACAAAATAATGCTTGCTATATATTGACAGACAAGGCAGTTCAATTCTTCCATTACATGATAAAACTTTTGATACTTTGTTAGAAAAGACTACAGAGCTAGACATTTTATATAATTTCTCAGATAGGAAATGGGTTCAATGAGAACCTTTAAACATGTTCAGCAAGACTTTACCAAATATTAATTCAAGATATGAACAAGAAATAGGTACATAATTGCTAGCTGGGTTAAGTATTAAATAGGCTTTTTTCAGTGTGTATATAAGGTTTTGTCATGATAGAAAATTCTGCAGTCAGCCACACATCGTTTTGGATGTGACAGTTCTGCATATTTTCGCTACAAAAATTGAATGCTGAAGAAAGATTTGTCCTAATGATAGCACTAATTACACAGGAGAAAAGCCCTCTTCATATGGGAACATTATAATCCTAGCAAGACTTCATAAAAACCTTAATCCCAAGTGAGACTGGGTACCAACCTATTAAATTTTATTTCTTTCAGGTAGAAAACATCTCATTTACATTTCATGTCAAACATAAAATAGCTTAATTTGGAGTTCCAGTACAGAATTAGTGTATCAATGTTAACCTATGTGTAGAAATTGTAGGAGAGTGGTTCTTGCTTATCAATATAGTCATAAAATTACCAGCCACCCATTCACTCTTAAATTCTTTAAATTACTGTATAGCAAGCATGAGAAAGAACTAACTAGTATTTCAGGAGTGTGAGTTCTTCTAGCTTGAAAAAAAATCATACAACTTCAAAATAGGCTTTTATTTCCAGAAAAAGATACTGTTTGTGTTTGAAAGTCACTTTCCATCTAGCATGTAATTCCATCATATATGCCATGTTTTATCGATGAACTCATGAAACTGCACATTTTCTGGAGTCTGTGTCAGTGTTACTTGCAGTTCTGATCTTCTCTGTAAAGTAAGGATAAAATGCTTGCTTGACATGCTCTGCTTTTTACAAGGTCAGACTAACTGAAGAACAGCCAGTCATCTTTTAACCGTGTTTGCAGGACAAAGGAGGAAAGCAAAGCTTATGCATTTTTATCTTTGAGAAATCTCTAGTCTCACTTAAATGCTATTCCCCAATACACTTAAATGCTATTCCCCAATAAACCTTAGCCCCCAGCAAAGGCAGAATCCCAGAAAGAGAGAGTGTCCTCCAATTCTACCATGGTCACACCTTCCCAACACCAGCAGAGACCTCAGCACTGCACTGCAGTCTTGCAGCAGTGTTTTGTGCTCTGGAACAACTTACCAGCTAAAGGCTGAAATCCTGACTCCACCAGATCTTCATACATATGCTTGACAGGATTTTGATGAGCCAGCAATACGCCGTGTAACCAGATGAGCAACATTCTATTTCCATGTTCCTTATAACTTTTTTTCCCTATGCAATAACACAAAGCATGTGTCTGTTCCGTATGCTAGAAACAGTGTATTTTATGCTTTTGCAATTTTAAAGTTCCAAGAGCTTTGAAAACCTACTCATTTATTTTTACTTCCTTTTTCATCTAGAAGCAAAATGAAGGCTGATACTTAGAAAGGTAAAAAGGCTAAAACTAGAATTTTTCAAGGCTGCTGCAAAGGGAGGAAAAAAAGCTAATATATCTTAAAATACTTTTTTTCCTTTCATTTTTTTCTCAACATGTGGAAATAAACCTTGGAGTAGTGGTAAACAAGTATCGTGTATGCTATAGAAATATTACTTTCCCAGCACTTGAGATGCTTGAAACCAGAAACTGCTGTTTCATAGCAGCTGTGAAGACACGAACAAGGCTTTCCTGTGTCACAAGGTTCCCTGAGCCCTCACTTGCAGCATGACCTGCAAGACCCTTCCATGATGCTCAGTGTTCCTGTTTTTGATTTCAAAGGATGAGGGTTCCTTCAGGCCAAGAGGGAGAACAGAAGTGGCCTGTACTTTTACAGCACTGCCTCCCAGGAACCAGGAACAAAGCTTGTATCCATTCACTGCTCTCTTTTGTAGTTTCAATAAAAGCAGTACAGCCAGTGTGTGTGTACCTGTGATACATAGTTTAAAAAACAACTCTGCCTTGTGGTTTTTATAGCTTATATGTTCTGTCTAGCCATTCAGGTATTGTTACCTGTCCATTGTTCTTCAATGGCTTTAATTTGTTCATCCGTGAACTTCCAGAACAGGGCCAGCTTTTTCCATTCCTGGGGTTTTAACTGGTTATATGCTAGATTCCAAAGAGAGGAGCGGAGTTGCTTGGTCTGTGTACTATGATCTTGTTTGAAGGACAAGCTGAAGTCTGACACATCATCACTATGAGCTTGATGTTCCTGAAAAAGATGATAAATTTTGTACTGAAGCTGGGAACCTTTGTTTAGCAAACGGTGAACTCTGTGTCCCGTACAGCCATATGTAACTACTGACAGGTGATCGGCTCAGTGCAGGTAAAGGAACTGTGTTTGGCTAATAAAGCAATTTGGAAGATGTCTTGGCATAGATCATGTTGTTATAGTTTTAATAACAGAGGAGAAACAAAGCCCTCCGGTGTCTACTGCTACATCTTACTAAGTTAAATGGAAAATAAATGACTTTTGTTGTCTGGCACTTGCTATTACTTGCTGTTGTGTATCAAGTAGTACACCAGCACGGCTGTGCTCCATCTTTGTCAGCAATACACGTCATTTTCTGAACACGGTTGGGTTTCAAATACAGTTCTTACTCTTTCCTCTTGCTTCTTGAAGTGCTAGCCTCTCCCTGACAAGAGGCTGGGCGCCATTGGCATGGTGCCTGCTCAAGCTGTTCCTGCCTCTGCCCCATCAGCTACATTTGGCTGAAGCTGGGACTACCAGGCCATTTGCTGGCAGCATGAGCCACTGTGTTTAGCATGCAGAGCCCTGTTCAGCGAAGTGTCTAAGCATCAATCAGCACACGTGTGTTGAACCTGAATCGAGTTTTATTGCCTGTGTAAGCAAAATCAGCTAGAAACCAAATCCACAAGCACTTTACCCACTGGATTAAAAATGATGTTGCTCCTGTATGCATAGCTCCCCTGAAACAGGAGTGATGGGCTTGCTTCTTGTTTGGGCACCCCTGCAACAGCAGTGTCTAGCAGTGATTTCAGCCTTAGTTGAGTGGTGCCCAGTGAAAAGCTTCATTCCTAGTGTAAGTAAGCAAGTTCAAACTGCTTTTGTATTTAATTTTGTTTACATGCTAGTCCCATTTCAAATTGGTCTACAAAGTGAAAAAAATCTTCAGGAAATTGATACATGATTACCAAGCAAAAAAAGGAAAAGGCAGCATGCTACATTTAAAAAGTGCTAAGTATAAAAGACTCCATTCCAGATTAAACTCAGAAAAATACAATAGTGTTATTTCCTAACCTTACGAGAGTCTTACAAGAAAAAAAAGCAAAACACAAACATCAAACAAAAACAAAACAACAAAAAAAAAACCAACCCAAACTGAATTCAGTGACTAAGCATTGTCATGTATGTTTAATTCCATTTTTCTGGTGCAGTCTTTATTTGATGCTTTCTGATGTATGCAAGGTGAGGTTTAGAATGTTCTACAAGACAGCTTCAGTTTCTCCCCAGTTCAGTGTTTCTCTTCTGACATTTAAATAACCAAAACCAAAAAAAAAACCAAGCAAACAAAGAAAGCCTTCTTTCTCCTCCCTTTGCAGCAGCACAGATTCTCTTTGCTGCGAGTTGTGTGTCTAGGCAATGACAGGGTGGGACAGTAACTGCAGCACTCAGATCCAGTCAAAAAACAGCAGGCAATGATAGAGAAGGGCTGGGTAGAAGCAGTAAATAGGGGAAAAAAAAAAAGGCAAAGGGAGAGAACAGGACACTCCCAGACACATTAATGTCATGTACACTTCCTCATAGCAATGTGGCATGTCCTTTTGTAAGTAACGCCTTCTCAGAGATGATAAGTCAGCTCACTGTAACAGAAAGACCGTTCTTACAATAATGGTTCAAAACACTTAGTTTCATTATGTGGTAAGACCACCTGAATCACATCACCTTCCCTAACTGTAAGATCTAAGCTTCTCCCAAAGGTTGTGCTTTACTTCCCAACATCTGCAGTGTTGCAGAAAACCGTCTGCTTAGCATCTTTTCTTCTCAGGCAATTCAGTAAACAATGCCGAGAAGTTAGGAGCGTTACAGGCTCACTGCTGTCAGACTTTTCATGTCTTGTCTGGCAACAGATGACTTCGCTTTCCAAAAGAAACAATAATGTACCTGACAACTCCAGCTGAACTGACACAGATGAAATATACACAACACAGGGAGTTTGTGGAGGTGTTTTGCATGATAATTAATCTAGATCTGTGATTACCCAGCACAACACCCTGTAACATTGTCATAGATTGGACACACAGGGCCGGAGTGAGTTGGTAAAGTGAACTGGTGAGTTTAAAGACTGAACGTGGCACTTGCTTAGTGCCATGGTCTAGCTGAGGTGGTGGTGTTAGGTTGTAGGCTGGACTTAATGATCTCAGAGGTCTATTCCAGCCTCGATAATTCTGCAATTCTGTGTAAAATCAGCTAATTCATGTGCCTGGGCTCAAGCAGGATCAGTGTGCTTATACCCGCCCCCCAGGAGGCACAAACACTGCTTTAGCAGGAAGCAGGAATGAGGATGAAGTCACAGATTTGTGTGGCAGCTCAGTAAGCAGAGTGGAAAGAGCTGACACAGTCAAAGTAATTCCTTTCACCGGGCTTTTTGCCATGGTTTGCTAGCTCTGGTGCTCACAGAATTGCTTGCTCTGCATAAATAAACTGCATTAGCATCCTCCTTCTCGCCGGTTTTATGGTGCAAGAGATGTCTTTTACTGCCTCACTAGGACCAGTCTGTGAATAAACAGTATATATGAGAGAGCCTGGTGATTTTAAACCGTATTGTGTCAAAACCCAGCAAATTTTAACTGTTCTCACGGAGGCCACATAAACCTATGGCTCCAAACAAGGAAAACTGAGCAAGCCAATACAAGACTGGTTTACAGAGCATTAATATGCCTTAAAATTAACATTTGCCATCCTATGAAATACCTCCCTTTCATCAAGTGTGTAGGTACAGCATGTTGTTTGTGGCTCATTGCTACAACTGTCCTTGATGGAATAAATAAAACTTTCTCAGAAATCTAAACGGTTCCGGTTAAGACGCCCTAGTGGCACATTTTGAATTTCCAAGACCCATTTGGGCTGGGTCTGAGTTTCAAGGCATGTCTCTAGAATTGACCTCAGCAGCAGCCCAGCTCCAAATATTCCTTTGATTTTAAGAGACAGCTTTTCTTGAACAGAGGCTTACCACCTGCACAGCATGTACAGATTCATGAGGGATGTGGGGTAGACAACGCAGGCCAGAATTATTGTCATCCACACTTTAATACAGCTGACGCTCAGCCCTTTAGGGAGGGCTGTCACTAGGCAGCCTACATTAAAGTAACAACTAAGGAAAGAAATTCAGACCATCTAAGCTGTCCCCTTCACGCTTGTTTCTCACTTCTTTCCTGTTTCATTGATTGTGTTTTGTGATTAGCACATATAAAACAGAAGAGGGAGCTCCTGCTGAAGCAGCTCAGCCCTTATTTAGCAAAGGAGTAACAGATACCTGCACTCCTCTTTTTCAGCCACAGATTTTCTTGTACCAAAGGACACAGGGATCAAGATGGATTCAGGTCATCCCAGCCCTGATGCTGATGACACAGTTTGAATTTGGGTCAGAACCTCTCTCCACCCCTTTATCTCTATGTGTAGAGCATGATGCAGAAAAAGTACAAGATCTGCCTACAATTTACAGTTAGTCGGGAATAAAACCTGGATGGAATAGAGACCTCCCCATTCCCAATCCTAACCTCACTTTTTCAAGACCAGTCTTGCAATGTGCCAAAAGGAAACCACTTTAGGCAAAAAGCACTTACTTAAGAACAGAATTGGCTTTTCCCTTACAGTTCTTCCCAGTGTAACGAAAGAAGTCTCTTACCTGTTTCATGGCATAATACCTTTCTGCTTTAATGATCATATCTACAATGAGGGTGTGACTGCTCCTTGATGCCACAGCCAGTGCAGTTTTTCCATGCTGAAAGCAGCACATAGTGAATCAGAACATTATCTCATATATATCAGGATAAGTATATCACAGAAGAAACACAAGAGTTTCATTTACAGAGCCTCATCCCTTTTTTTCAAGAAAATGTATTACTACAATTCTATGGTTTCAGGGTGGCTACAATCAAAGTGCTAGGCTTTACATGAGCTGTGTCCCCTCAGCCCAGAGGTGGGTCCATTTTCTCCTTCACTGGGATTTCAGATGGATAGGCTGGCAAAATCGGAAACCTCTAACTTCAAGGGAAAACCTGCATCTTGTTTGGGATGGTAAGAGAAGCTGGGTCATGGAGTCAAAAAAGGGTGTGGGAATGACTTTTTCCTGCCAACTGAAATGAGCACAACTGAAGGTGATGTTTCACAGGTAATATAGGCAGTCAAAATAATTAAAAGCCATTTCTTGAATTCCAGCTGCAGAGGACTGCTCAGTCTGTCTGAACTCAGCTCTGCTATCAGCATTTTGATGTGAAGGCCTCTCAGTGGCTCTACAGTGTTCTCTCTGCAATGGTCTGTTTTTAGCAGATTTGCACCAAGTGGAATGACCTCACATTTAAATATTTAGGTTATTCTCCACATATCAGGTGCTAGGCATTCTAGAAAATTAGACCTAAAAGAAGCCAACCCCTTAATTAGAAGGTTCAGTAATTAAATTATAAGGCATTTCAACTCTCCAGCTATTATGAAGTTCCCTAATACATACCTTTTGAGTTCTAGGTCCTGGCTCTGTTCAAGATCATTCTAATTATCCTGGTTTTAGAAAAGCATCACACTAAAAGCCAAAGAATTTATATTTTATAAGATCTTTTTAGCACAGATATACTTCATATGATAAGAGTCCAGAGACCACAAGAGTTACTTGGGTCCCACAGCTCTGGAAAGGTGCTCTGCATTACACAGGGAGATGGAAGGGGTGGAAAAAGGATGTGTTTCTGGCCTCCTGTGCCAGTGCAGACACCACTGGCATCTCGCATCCACACTTAGCATGGCAGTCGTGCACATCGGGGGTGCTTTCTGCACTATCAATCACAACCAACGACCATTGTATCTGCAGATAGGAGGAAGGAAGAGCTCCTAGGAGAGTATTTCCCGAGCTGTAACAGCTTACAACTTTTGCAAATGTATGATACGCTCTGGAGACTGAGGCCTCTTGCTGCCAGGGCTTGGAGGCCAGGAAAACACTGTGCAACTGAAGCAGGCTCCCCTTTGTCCTGCCCACAGTTCAGTAAGGATGGGAACATTTTGGCATCTCAGCACCAAATCGGTTCAAAGAAGGCTGTACGTGCGAATGTTCCCAGCAGTGGCATGACCTCAGGGGTCATCCAGCAAGCAGGCAAGGGAAAAGTTATTCCAAGAAATAAAACCAATGCAGAAAGGTGACAGAACTTGTGCTGGCTTAGAGCCGCATTCTCATAATATGCCCTGAGGTCTGTCAACACTTCTGTAATACCAGGGCACTATCCAGCCCAAAAGCCTTCAGGTGCTTATGGTCGAATTAAGTAATAAGAAGTAATTTTCTGTGCCTCCCCTTGGAATATGAATAGGTAGAGACAATTTTCCAATGCTTAACGTGCTGTCTGAAGTGGAAGATTTCATTCTGGACTAGCCTATATGAGAACTGCAGCTCTGGCTAGCGTAGGCATGATTCTGAATGGGAAGGCTTAACTGCAATGCAGCATCTTACTTCAGCCTTCCAGAACACATCAACCAAGTCACCTGCACTCAGAGCCCTGAGTGTCTTGCTTTGGTACTTCTTCCAGACATTGCCATTTTTTCCTCAGTCTTTTCAGGCTGAACATCAGCAACAGGGCCTAAGCACCCACCTGAACAGACCTGGGATAGCTTCTTAGGGACACGGCACCATCATTTCCAGACGGCCTACAGTGCTAAAGGGCAAACTCACCATCACTGCAATTAGAGAAGCTGGCAGCACCTGTGCCTCTCCTGGCAATGAAACTGGCTGCGAATGCACAGTCACAACAGCCACAGGCTGTTTACCATTCCGTAAGCCTAGTCCTTTTTTCTATCAGAGGTCTCTGGCAGCAGGGATTACCCTTCAAACTACAGAGCTTGCAAGTTTTACAGCTCTTCATTAAAGCCATTCCAGATATCTGCAAGCTGCAAGGACAGCAATGTTAAAAGGAGACTTCCTTTGTAACAACTGACAGCTTTACTTAGGAAAAACAACTGGCAACAGGTGCTTCCTGCACCTCTGGGAAGAGGTTATAAAACAAAGAATAAAATCACATAATCCTTCCATATGTGAGGAATGCAACCTACCTTATCAATGGTCTTGAGATCACAGCCTGCCTTCAGCAGTGCGTCCACCACCTCCACGTTGCCAAGATCAGCTGCCAGATGTAAAGGGGTTTCCTGTCTCTGGAATTAATGACATCAAATAAATACAGTAAGCAAACTCCGTCTTAGAAGTAGTGTGCTCACAACCAAAAGAAGATTCACAAGCGAAGGCCTTGGCAAGAAAACACTGAACAGAACGAAATCATTTAACTTTTGAGTGATCTACCTGCCAGTTTTGTTTCAGGCAAACCAGAGAGCATCTGGGATCTCCACAGGAAAACAAGGCAGGAGCTCCAGCTGGCTCAGGAAAAAGTCATGCCCCTCTAATGTGCTGTAACCTAACAAGTTCTCTCTCTTCACTCTTATAAACAAGGCGTTTTGGAGAGAGTGCTTCATGGGACTGCCAATCCCCACCCACACTATCCTCTCAAGTAACCTTTTCCTGCTGAAATTTGTGCAAAGACAACCATAATTTTCAACAGTACATTATGCCATGTCCACACAGGGTGTTAGCCAGCCCCGTCACAGAGTGATAAGTAGTAGAAGACTATCTGCTCCATAATGGGTTCAGTGAACCTTAAACTGCAAATACTCACACAAAAAAAATGGAGGATAATCAAAAAGCATTAAAGAAAATCAAACCGTCAGTGAGAAGTACAGCTAAAGGGGAATTGTGGAATAATTACTGGAGGTGACAGAAATTAAACTTATATTAAAGCCACAGCATTGTTCACATATTAAGGAAAGGTACAATACCAAAGAAGCTTACAGGATGGAGTGCAGCTGCAGCTGGTATTCAAGGAGTTCATTCCACAATGGATTGCATTTTCTGCAAGAGCACAGAAAGTAGAGTGGAGTGAAGACTCCACGGCCAGGCTCTGTGACTCATTGCAGAACATGGAATTTTATGGTATTATGGAATCGACATTTGCCACCCTGGGCTAACAGTCTGCCATTTTTTGACAAAATGTTGTCCTTTATGCGAACTTCGTTCAGCATAATCTCATTATAATACCAAAACACACCTCCATCCCAATGACTACCCACCTCCAAAGTGTGTCCACCCCTCACTGAGCTTGCACCCTGAATTTTTCAAATCTATGCCTTTAAATATGAAGCGAGAGAATTTTACACCGATCGTAATAAAGGTAGTATGACCAGAGTCACTCAAGCTCCACCTTGAAAACAAAATATAGTATAAAAACAGCTTAAGGAAGGGGGAATGTTAGGGAAGATACTATCATGAACAAGTCAGGAAAGATCCCATCACAGACTACCTCTGGCTTCCGGGAACAGTTAATGTCCTGAGCTTCTCTTCACCCTCATGGGGGGTACGCTTTTGGGTAAGATCTGGACTATACCAAGTGTTTACCTGGAGAAACTTAGAAATCCCTATGTAGAGTTGCTTTATGATTTTGCATGCTGTATTATTCACAATCTCAATACCTGCACGTGCTTTTGCAGACAGTGTACTTACCACCAGCAATTCATAAGAACCTCTACTTCTGTTGCTTCAATAAATCACACAATTCATGTTGCTACCTGCAAAAGTCTCTCACTGGGTGCTGCCAACTCTTCACTGCCTACACGAGACCATGGAGTGCGACTAGACGGAGGGTGCAGAGTGCTATTAGTGAAACCAGAATCAGAGAACGGCTTGAGCCAGAAGGGACCTTAAAGATCATCTAGTTCCAACCCCCATGAACTCTTGAGAGTTCAACTATATTGAATGCAACTGAACTAACAGTGCCAAAGTGGATGTCACTCAGAATCTAAGCCTAGCTGCCTCCAGCCTCTCTGATGTCTGAGGACAAACTGGAATGCAAGGGGGTTACTTCCTGCCAAATTACTTAACCTTTAATGTGACAGGCATCCAGCTTCAAGTCTAATCCTTGTGTCTGAAATGACGTTTGTGTAGTCTCTACACAGCTGCATGAACCCAAACAAAACCTATTTATTTATTTATCCTTCTACAGAATATTAGAATGAGAAATTCCAGACATCTGAGTGTAATGCAGCAGCAAATAAGATAGGTTGTGGAAACCTTGCATATCTAGACATGTCGCTTTCATGTGACATAGCATCCTTTTAAGTTGGTTTTGTGCCTATGCATCTCTGATGATGCAAGTCTGCAGTCTGTAGGTCTAATTATAGAACTTCTTTGGTCATTAAATCTTAACTTAAAGGTTGCAGACTCAAATACCAAGACCTTACACACCAAGAAATGCCAGCCTCAGAGTTCCATATTAGTTTCTCTCATCAGCTCTTTTGGGAATACATGCCGTGATCCCATGACCTTATAAATTTCCCCTGACAATAACATCCTGCTTTCTTTTCTTCAGTAATTTAGGGGTATGTGTGTAGCTACTACATGTAACTTCAGACACGATAGAGACAAAGCAGAAAACATTTCTAAAAGATACATTCAAGAAGGTTACAAAATTCCTATTTTATGTGACAGAATAGCTTATCATACTTGACTCCAGACACCAATGACAGCCTCCATCTCCTGCAAAAATGCATCTAAATTAATCTTTAGCAGTAAAATGATGAATGGGAAGGGGTAAATTACGGATTTATCAAGGACTGGTCCTTGTTACTATTATGGGAGCATCCCCACCTGTCTCATGGGAGACCAGGGCATGCTTCCCCAATAGGGATCCACAGTGTCCAATGCGGAACTCAACAGATCTGGTGGGATAGTCTTTCTACAGCTAACATGTAAGGTTGATGGGGAGAGGGAGGAGAGATTCTCTTTGAAGCGCTGCAGCTAGAAGGCCAGATTGTACACAGCTGGTGCCTCAATATCTGCCCAGTCCATTATGGTCAAGGTGCCACTGTACAACATCTATGAGCTCTGTACAAACTCCTGTCACGTGAATCATGAGCACTGGATATCATCTAGATCTCTGGAGGTCTGGTTCTTGGCCAGGCCACTGCAGACCACCTTTACCACCATTAACTCCCTCGTATATTGGATACCTTATTCTGTGGCAGTCAATTTGCTTTGCTGACTTACAGTATCTTCTTTGAGGAGACACTTCATACTCAGTAAGAGCCACCTGCAGAGGCTTGCAAGTGGCTGCCTCTCTTCCAATCCCTTTATCAAGCCCATAATCCCAAGAGATGGACACCAGCTGCTGAGCTTCCCTACCTTACCAGCACTAGAGCAACCAGTTAGCAATGTGCTCACCTTGCTGATGGATGAATACTTGCTGCCTATCTATCTATCTCCTACATCATTCAGGGATGGAAACCAGGTAGTTTCTGCCTTTTTTGTCATTCCTGTCCTTTCACTATTGTCCTGCCTGCTGCAGGCTAGGCTGCCTCTTTTGACTCTTCCCACTCCTGCCCCTCAGCAGGAGCTGCTGCTTCTCTTACTAATCAAGTCAACATCCACTTCCACCATTTCTTCTTGAGTGTAGGACCAACTATTATACTTGAGGTCTGGGTCTCTGATTGAGCCATTGTGTATGTCCTCAGATTGAGTGACCTTCACAGTGCCCATGTGAGCGCCTTTAGAGCAGGAGACCATCTCAGCATCTCTTTGTACGTTCCTTGATCAGGAGACGCTCTTTCTCTTCTGAGGATACTGGATGGCTACTCAATAGGCATGAGCCAGGCCCCAACACAGTATTAGAAGTCGCTTTGTTTCATTGGGGTGAGCAAGGCTCCCCTCCTTCAAATAGGGCACCATTTACCTGGGACTGCCTGATTAGGCATGAAGTCCCAAGCTATTGGAGGCAGTAACAACCCCAGGCACCCGCCCAACTCTTCCCACACATACTGCCACATGAGGATCAACCACCCCCAGGAACATGCCTGTATGGTACAATCAATTAATTGTTTAACCTTACAAATTATCAAAATCAGGCTCACAACACACATTAGTATATGAACAGTCTGATTACACAAGGCTGTTCAAAGAACTGAGTAGCCATTATAAGAAGCTTGGAGAGACCTGTGTCGAAGGAGAAGTCGGGGTGGGTACCATTCGTTCCTCAGTGCAAAAAGTGTCTCTCCAAGGAGAAAAGGGTGAATGTGTAATTGCTGATTTTGTCCATGAGAGAATTCTCTAAGTACCTGGATAGCAGCAGCATAGTGGCAAAAAATAGCAGATTAAGCACAAGGCCACTGTTTTTACCATGGCTCTCCCAAGCAAAAGCTGAAAATTATCATTAACAATCATAGGAGGTTTTGTACTGCAAAAGAGGGATCAAGCACTAGAGATACGGATATCGAGTGTCTCAGAGGAGTAGCAGTGGTGAAGGTGATCTACAGCAAACTGGCCAGCAACCAATTAGGCTTCGAAATACAGGTGAACCTGCACCAAGCAGAGGCCAAACAATCCTAGTAAAGGTTGGGGAAAACAGATGCCACCGTCCCTGAGTGGGCTTGAACCACCAACCTTTCAGTTAACAGCCGAACGCGCTAACCAATTGCGCCACAGAGACCCATGACTTTGCCAATTCGTGTGATGCTGTGTGGTGTGGAATATCACTTTGATCAGCTCTGGTCATCTACTTGGTTGTGTCCCCTCCTGTCTCCCCACACACTCCCAGTCTATTCATTGAGAGGGCAAAGTGCAAAATAGAGAAGGTTTTGATGCTGTGCTAGAAATGTTCTGTAACGGCTAAAACATTGATGCCACACCAGTATTGTTTAGGTGTCAAATCTAAAACATAGCACTGTAGGGATTGCTATGAAAAACATTAACTCCATCCTAGTCAAGTGACACTTTGCACTGGGTTTCCCTTCCAGATCAATACTGTTGAGACATTTCTGTCATTTATTACACATGAATTGTAACATGTGAACAATAAATTAACCCAAATATTTTCCCAGGATATAGCATTTCACTATCCTTATTTTGCACAAATAACACTAGCACAGCATGTACCAGTGACTAGTACATAAGCACACACATAAAAAAAAAGGAAGGAATTGCCTCTTCCTGCCTGTCTTTTTGTACCCTGAAAAAATTCTCAATCAAAATCCACATAATCTCCTCTTTACCAGTGAAGCTATGTTAATTCCCAGTTTTTCTTACATGATTTAAGGAGTTTACGTCATGATCAGCATCCAAGAGGCTTTTTACTACTGATAGATGGTTATTGATGACTGCTAAATGGAGAGGGGAATTCTTCTGCTGTGGAGAGAAAATAATAAACTATTATCCTTGGGTACATTATGAGAAGTTCATTCAAATAATAAAGAGGTTCTTTTTAAAATCACAAAGGCGATATGCTCTAGCAGTGGTTCATGACTGCAGAAAACACACCTTGAGGTGCAGGGTCATGTCAGATACGGTAGCCTGCTCCTGCAACACCTACAGCAGCAGGTAAAAAACCATACAGCTGAGAAAACTGGAAATGTGGAGTGCACAGGGTGCCTATCAGTGTGTCACTACTTAAGAGTGTTGCAAGGCACTCCTCTTAGCATGTTCATACCTGGGACATGCTGTTGCCCTTGGCCAAGAATAGAGAGTTTAGGGCAATGTTTCTTTTCCCTCAGTAAATTGGGTTTGCCCTTAGTTGAACAGGCTGGAGACAGACTAATTCTGTATTGGGTAAACATGTCAAAATCTACTTTCCAGGAATAAACTCCTGTGACGTACTGCAGCTGGGAAACAGTCATACTAAATTGACTTGTCATATTTATTAAAAGCAACTTACAGAGAGAAAGCAATCAAGGGGTTTTGAGTGATTATTTATTAAAATGACTGGGGCACAGATCCCACACCAGTCACAATCTAACCATTAGAGTAGCAAGATCACTTTATATGTTGAACCTGTGACTCATCAGTTTCTTGTTAAATACAGCTAAAGAATAATTCTGTATCAGTACTACTCATGAGTGGTAGACATCAGCTCATTAGTGTCTTCATAAATGGGCTACGGAAAACCAAAGCAAGATCTTATGCAACACTGCACTGGAAATGTTTCCAAAATATAAATTACAATTTTATGAGTTGCTTCTGCTACAGAAAGCAAATGAGATCCAACAGCACAACTGCTTAATCTTTAATATAAATCATTTCAAGCACATCATAAATTTTTCTTTCTAGATAACACTACACAACAGGCCAGTGATCATAGCAGCTAAGACACGAAGCACAAATCCTATTTTCATCCAGACGTGGAAAATTATTTCCTAATCACAGATAATCTCGGTTGTATCAATAACACTGCAATATCTAAACTGAGACAAGGTCTGAATATTACAAACACTTCTTTCTTGTTAAATCCCAAAGAATGGTGGCATGCAGATTTTGAAGACATATTCTTAAAGTACAGAAGGTGAAAGCATTGAAGTGTTTATTTACCTTTTACTTACCTTTATTCAAAATCAGTTACAGGTGTTAGCTCTTTGCCCATGGCACACAGGGAGGCCTGCATTACTGCTGTTTAGTTCAAGTAGGATATTTTGCTCATCTTCTCCTAGTGCCTTGTCTTGGGCTTAACCTGGCCACCTCTACACTGCGCTGCACTGGTCTGCCTCGGCACTCACTGGCTTTGTGCAACAGGACCTTGCCTTTCTTGGTCCACACATATTGCTAACCAGCATCCTTAAACCATGTAGCAACATGTATAGTAAAAAAAATTAAGGAACTAGTCAATCTCATTCAGCTGTCCAGATTCCCAAGGAAGGCCATAAAAGACAGGACAGGCAGAATGGTTACACCGATATATACTTACCTCAGGTTTAGGAACCAAGTCAATGTTCTTATCAATAAGAAAAGTAACCAAGGATAGATGTCCATTCTGAACTGCAATCTGCAAAGCACTGATATTATTCTGAAATAAATTGTACAGATGGCAAAACCTTATGGTTTTCTTTCTAGAAAAACAGCACTAAAGACAACTATCAATATAGGATGTTCTTAATTTAAATTTGTATTATTCCCTCCCCCAAAAAAATTCTCTTTGAGAAAATATGAAGTGGATCAGCAGTTATCATGATGTGTTTTTGTAAACAGTGAAGGAACTTCCCATTTTTACTATATCATAATAAACATGCTAAAAACACCAGTATTCTATAGTCCTTTTCAATCTCTCTTAATATAAATCAGCACTGTCAGCTATCCTGCACCAAGAACAATGACAATGCCAACATGTCTCCTAGTCCATTAGCTGAGTTTGATCTTTAACAAGGAAGTCCATTCACATTAACAAATGTTTAAAAATAAATCCATAGAAAATTTTCAGTTAATAATTCTACTAGAACAAACAAGTTCTCAGTCTGCTGGAATTCTCACAGCAGGCAAGGCAAGGCCGTTCAACAGATTTAAGCTGGACTGGAGTCCAGGAACCAGATGTGGAGAACAGGTTTGTCATCCATTCATTCACATACACTGTCAAAAAGGAGGATTTTTTAATTACCCAGATTGGTCACATTTGCCAGTCATATGTTTTACTATTGGACATACAGTACATAAAAAAGTGCCAGCACAGTATTGTCAAATAGATTTATGCTACATTTCTTCCACGTCTCTTTTGCTCTGTTAGAACTCTACAGTCCCGGTTCTATTTTATTGCATATTCTTTTTTTACTATTTCATAAAGATAAGCAGAGTTAAGTATACTGTTAGTACACACAGAAAAAAGAAGTTCTTTCCCACAGTCCAGGATGTCCCAGTACCTGGGTGCTGCAGGGATATTGTGTACATACTTGAGTTAAAACATTGATGTCACTCCCGGCTTCCAGTAAGAGTTCAGCACATTTTTCATGTCCTCCTTCAACAGACAAGTAAAATGGAGTTTCTCCACTCTAGACCAACAGAGAGAAAATATGTGTTCCAATTTAAGCCACATGACACAAAACAGATTGCCTTGATCGCACTTACTCAGCTCTACAGAGAAGGGGAGATGGTCACAAGAGAAAACAACCTGAATACCCCTAAATGAAACTAAATGTAATGGTAACTCAACACCACGTAAGCGACAGATGACATTTAAGTGGACAGATGTACAGTAAGGTTTATGATACCATTTCATAAGTATTAATCATGCTCCTTTCAAAGAAGATTGCAGCAACAGACGCAGAAACAAAGATGGTGGGTAGCAATTGCTGCCGTTCACCACCAGGCAACACTGCCACCATGCGACCACGTACCATAAGCACTAATTTCTGTCAGTCCAATGCCATGGATTTCTGATGAATTCCCAACTCTAGTATTAGTGTAACTAAGAGCACTTTTAGCAGAAATAACCCTGTTGCATATTTATTTCAAATTTTCTCACCTCAAAAAAGTCTCAAGATCTCCACAGTAAGTTTCTGAAACAAGTTACATCAGCTGCACAATGATCCAATCCCTGCTTCTCAACTTTCTGAAAGTCACTCCAGTGTTTCACCATACAAAAAAGCACCAACAAATCCTGATTTTTTTCTTTGCTAAAACTGCTGCTACCATCTTTCTGGTAAACTTGGTATATTTCAATGCTTTGCTCATGCTGGGAAGAGAGAGACCTGTTTAGCCACAGATCAGAACATCTGCAGCTGGACAGGGAGGGCACATCATTAACCGTGGCAGGGCAGGGGCACAAGCAGTGCAAGCTCTTGTGTAGAAGCAACGCTGTTAGACAGGGCTTGAAAACACAAGGGCTTCACATTTCAAAGGAGCTCGTGTGTCTCAAAGTTTACAGAGCTGTAAAGAAGAGACAAGTTGGGTAAGAGAGAACCTCTCAACTTATAAATCTGTTCCTGATTAAGGAAGCGGAGGACCTTGGGTAGGAGAGGTGTGTGTCCATTTCACCTGCTGGGCTAGCAGAACAGTCAGTCAACCACAAGACAGGTTCCCATGGTGGGCATGCCAGCCCCAGTAAAGTAAACTAACTTGCCCAGTTCGTTCCAGATGCCCCACAGAATACACAGAAGCCACAAGACCCTTTGCAAAGCAGGAACACTGAGTAGTTAGGGTGCATTTCCCTCCTCCATCCCTTCTTTAAGGATTAAATTAAGCTCATGAGTACATCAACTCAGGCGTGCAAACTTCACAGCTAATACGCAATTCATTAATACGCCGGCTGAGCTCACCAACACTAACCTGGGAAAGAAAAGTGGGTAGTCAGCATCTGCAGCCAAACCCGTGCACTTAACTGAGACCAGATGAACAAGGTACCGATATAAGACCTCTTTGCTGAGGTGCCTGCAGTGGTGTGTGCTGGGTATGCATGTTGAACTAGGTCAGTGAATAGCCTGAAAAGCACCAGAGACAGTGAAAGGAATGGGATCACACGGCCAGAAATGTTGGAGGACAAGACACAGAGTGGAAGTTAGGCTCTCCTCTATTTCCTTCTACCAGTAGTTGTGCAAGGGCATGTGAGGTGGAGATGAGGCCATTGTGTGAGGAATAGAGGACAGAGAAAGGGACACTGGAATTAATGGAGCTAGATTTACTGGAGGAGAACAGAGGAAAGGACATTCGAGTTAATAAAGATAAATTTACTAGAGAAGGGACAATGAAATAAGATGCAAAGGTAATAGAAAAGCAGCAGAATTAACACAATTACTTAGTGCAACATTTATTTATTTAAAATGTTATTTTTAAATTATTTTTTCAAATCTCTAATGTAGGTAATTTCAGTAATTTCTCTGTACTTACCTGATTGAGGTCATTTATTTCCTCCCACTGTTTGAGCAGAATTTCTACAACTTCGCTGTGACCATTTTTGGCTGCTAGATGCAACGCTGTGTTTCCCTCCTTGAAATTAAAATGTCAAATATGATATTTTAAAATGCAAAATGAAGTCAAAATGCCAAGAAAAATCAACAGTATGCCTTTGGTCTTTTACATACATCTCTCAACACACACAAGAAGGAGGCAGAATCACAAAGTCTGTTACCAGATTCAGACTAATCTGAAAGGGGCCTTGTAACACGTATGCAGACAAGACCTTGCTGGTCTAATTGCTTGTCTCATATTCTGAAAACTGCAACCAGTGAAAAGTCCTAAAATTCTAATTCCTAGAGAATAAATTAGCAGAAATATTTGGGTACTGGTTCCTACAAGGATGGGGACTGCACCAAGCCCCCAGGTATATAGAAACTTGTATTGTCTATAACATCAACATAGCAATCTTCAATCTCCTTCACTACTGACACAATTTGTCACTAGCTAATTAAGAACAAAACCACTTCAGCAAGCAGACAAAAACAAAGAGCAAGTTCAGGAAGGGCAGCAGGTTTTGAGCTAAAGGCCAATGCTGGCACAAGAAAGTATAAAACTGGCTAAAAACAAACTGAAGCTGGAAATTAGAAATACCCTAACTCTCAGAGGATGGGAACCCAGAGCAGCATTCCATTCACATCACTAGGGGGACAGACAGAATTCAAATCCTGTTTAGAAATCAGGAATACAGCGTGATTGTTTTTAGTGATCTATGAGATAAGTTTCTGTCCTGTCACTGCAGTTGCCTCACATAGTTGCTGTTTACACGTTCAGTCCGTTAAGTATCTGGGACAATACTGTCCTTTAACCTCTGCTGATAAACTCTTCAGCACCCTGGATTGCACTGCAGCTTTTAAACTATTACCAGAATACCAAAAAAAAAGCTAACATCACTTTCCTAGGTGCTTGTTTACATGGTTCTATAAATGGAGTATCTGACCATTTCACAACTTTTAACACACTCATCCTCGCAATGCCAACTCAATCATAACCACAAATAGAGTAAGGAGTAAGGAAATGCAAAGGTTCATTTTGAAAGTTATTTAGATACCTTAAAACACAGCATCAAAAGCAAACTTAACCAGATTGAAGTGTTAAGGCATTTCTGAAAAATCCCCATAGGTGTTTATGTGCACCTGGAACTATTTAAACACCTTTGGAAAATTACTCATGCAAGACTTGGGTGACAGGCAGACACACCTGAGCAAAGTGAAGAAGTGGGAAATATGATCTCCTAGCATAGAGGCTGACACCTTAATCACCAGACTTTCACACTTCTGGTAACAGACAGTGTATTCTAGTCTTGCTTTATGTAAGTTATTAACACCGAAGGGTAAGTCTTCTGGCAATACAACCACAAGTCCCACTCTCTTTAATTACTGAAAAATCATCATCCTTGTGTATTTGTTGGCCCAATATCTATCAATACCAGCATTGTGACATTAGTACAGCTTATTCATAATACTTGGTTGTGTAGTAACTACAGTGAAATAAAGTAACCTTGCATAAGTACATTTTTTGTCAAAGTTCTATGTAAAAGAAAAGTCTTTACCTTATCTTTTTCAGATGTAAACAGCTGCAGAGTAATCATGTTGTTTATCATGTCAACATGGCCTTTTTCAGATGCCAGAAGAAATGGTTTTTTACCTTTCTAAAATGTAATTACGGAAAGAAAGACAGTGTTATTGAAAGTAAAAATACTTTTCTTCCCATAACTAGATAAATAGCATGCATATGTTTTTGTGTATTCTGCGTGAAAATTAATATATCACATGACTGTGCTGATTAACAAAAAAAATAGATACATACAAGGAGAGGGAGAATTTTAAAAAAAAAAGCAATAATTAGTCAGTGCAAAAAAAACAGGTTATACTTTTCGTATATCTGAAAAAAATATTTGATAATAGTAACAAGGCAGAAAATTTGCTCAAAATATCTGTTATTTCTTCTTAGTATTAAAATACTTATCAAAGGAATTGTGTCATTAGAAGTCTGAGGATACTCAGAAACAGGAGTAAAGAAGTTGCAAGATTTGTTATCACGGCATAATACATTTGCTCTGAATTCTGCAAGCACAGACCAGAACACACATATCTCAGAAGCTTCTTTCAGGAAGCCTAAATTTAGTGTTGTACATGGCAGGGGTTTTTTGGTGGTGGCTAATCTAACAAAAAATGTTCCAAATTTTTAAATCTCAACCAC
>VWZK01012740.1:52663-75977 GCA_013396935.1 Baryphthengus martii
GCAAAGAAGGAAGAAATGTGTTTTCCTGAAGAGCTTGTCTGGCTGGTTTTCCTACTTGTTTCTCAATACCTAAATCAGTAATTTAAAGCTTATGTATGTATGTATGTATGGCACTAAACTAAAAATCATTGAGATGCCCCAGGTCAGGATTGTTTTGTCCACAACAGATTCCTCATGACACCAATAAAATAAACAGAAAGAAACATACTGTACCCCATCAGGCCTGTTCAAGTCATTCAGATGAAGATCTTTGAGAAAATAGTTAACTATTTCAACACTGTTGTTCTGAGCTGCAAAGTGCAGTACATTCATTCCTTCCTGCAAAAGCGGTAATCAACTCTGTAAGAATGTTTGATTTTTTTTCCCACATAAACTTTTTCGAGTTGGTAAAAATTTGACATCAACAAACCTCATTTTTAGCCTTTTGATCAGCTCCTGCCTTAACTAATTTTCGCATTATGTCCAGATTCCCAGTCCAAGCTGCAAGATGAATCACTGTCAGGCCATGCTTCAAATAAAATGATAAAGGCAGAAATTACCACCAAAATAACTTATGCCAAATTTCTTTAAATCTTTTTGATTAATTCAGTGTATGAGTCGGTTCTGCTCTACGGGTTCTTAGAAAATCACCTTGCTGTGTAAGTAGGATTCATCTCACTTAAATTAAGCTAAATATCATGCACCAACACCTAGGTAAATGTTCAGGTTGCCCCTCTTCTTGACAGAAGCTCTGGCATCTTCAGGGAAGGACTGATCTTATTTTAAGATGAGGGGATTAAATACTACCGGGAAATGATTCTCTCTCTCCAGAAACCGTGTAGATAGCACTGAGTGCAGTGAATGACATTTCAGGTGATGATATACATTGACCACATTTTCATGAGTCACTGTAATTTTCCAGTTAGCCCTCTCTTTAAGGTTTTCTTTTCTTCTCTCAAATTCTCTAAAAATTTCGTCTATTATAGGAAAAAAAAAAAAACAAATCTTGTTGATAACCTCTTAAAGCCAAAAGGAATACAGATAAGGAACTTTCAGCTAGTGACTCCCATCTTGGCCCCTGACTTTTCTGGGTTTTCTGTATCTCTTACTCAGCTTCTGTGTGCTCTCTCCATGGGTCCCATTACAAACCATGGCTCATTGTGCAAAGTGCTATGCAAACACAAGACAGACATACTTCACCGTAAAAGCACCTGGTTTAAGAGATGGAATCAGAGGAATCTAAAGAAAGCAAAAGGAATCAAGGCACTTCCTTAGCAGTTATAACCCTTCACCAGTTTCTGCTCTATAAATGAGAAGTAAACACCTTGTCTCCCACCTCTAATGGAGAACAGGAACAGTTTTTATGCGTGTTGGTGTAACACTTCAGACAGCAGGATACTTGCTGTGATACAGACTTCAGGATACTAGTCCCAAACTATCTTATTTTCATTCCAACACAATGTGAAAACAAGGCAGCTTTCTCCTTCCACCCTCCACAACACAGAATTTGTCTTACTTGAAACTTAAACACTGTTGCATATAGTGGATAAGGAAGAAGAAGAAAAAAAGGTGAAAAAAAAAAAAGATAAATGATTCATCCATTTTCATGACTGAGTTCACTGAAAAACTCCTAGTTTCAATAGCCTGTTTATTAAAAACATACCATGCATTCGGTTTTAACACCTGAACCAGATCTTTCACTGTGGATCATCATCTGGCCCAACCAAATCAGCCATACACTGCTGAGCTCTTACGGTATTGGAAGTTGCAGAGTAGCTGATAGTTCTGCAGCAAGCTACTCAGATAAACATGGAGGAACAAAACATAAGCAGTTACTTTCTGAGCTAATTCTTACTTTCAGTAAGATTGCTTTCTTATAAAGTGGCCAATGATTAACTACCGTATACAGTGTATTTGAACAAGCGTCTTCAACCACCATTGCGCTCACCCAAGTATTCAGCACAGCCAAAGCTCTAAGCAATGTCGTTTTCCTCTAACCATGTTTTTTTCATATAAATGTTTTCAATCTTAAGACAAATTGGAGTGTCTGCAGCAAGAACTTAACTTTGCAAAACGGGGAGCATAAGGCAAATATCTATGCTTACTTTCCCCGTAATGTGTTCCTACACTGTGTGAACCAAAACACGTCAACGAGCTTACCTGATCCGCGATATCAAGTCTAGCTTTGTGACACAGAAGAAAGTCCACCGCTGATATATGACTGCTCGCAACAGCAAAATGCAAAGCCGTGCGCTTTAGCTGAAATAAACAAAGATTTGGTTTTTGGGTCCATGATACAGTTCTTTTCCTTGTGCAGGTGATCAGGATTTCTGAATTCTCTGTTACTAACTTGTTAATACATATATGTTTGCATATTTCTCCTTTAACAGCCACATTTGGTCTTTATCTGCATTTCTGTTCTCTGGGATAGAATTTAGATATTGATCTTAAAGATTTCTTGTAGAACCAGAATGATTTATTTATTCTACATAGCATTATCCCTTCACTATAATTCACTGAAATATCGAAGTGAGTTTAAGTAATCATACAATGCCTAGAGGAGATGCACGCAATACAAAAGGCATCCATGTTTACTATTTTATTATTATATGGTTTGATTTGAAAAGCTAAGGACTAAATTTATCCCATCAGATTCTTCTTTGGTAACCTCGCCTTTGACTGTATCTTTGCAATGTGTGGTGAGATCCCTCCCTTCCCAAACTGAGTCATTATCTATGTAACCGAAAGTTTCCACCTTGTAAATAGTGAGTAATTTTACACAGATAAATAAACTCAATGTTTATCAGGAACACTTGATTAATTTTTCATTGAACTAATTAATGGTGTAAATTTAAAAGAGATTGGTTAAATGAAATAAAACTTCAGTGGAGAGTTTTATTTCCACTCAACGTGAGCATAAGTGGGCTTGACGTAATTCACTGTTTCCATAAAAGAATATGTAAGTAATTTAACTAGTTAACCATAAAGGTCAGTTTGGATTGTTTCTCTTATGCTTCAATGAAGATCAGACAATTCATTCATGTATACATTTAAATTTACAGCTGTATGTGTTAAATGAATTAAAAGGCAGGATTTATGACATGCATTTATGCCAGGAAATGCCTCTTGCAGAGGAATAATTCTATCAACAAAACTCATCTTTTGGCAGCCTTGCTTATTTGGCTTGAACTAAAGGGACAGGAATGATCAGCATGAACAAAAGAATGATTTTGCCAGTATAACTTACGTCTTTACTAGGAGAATCAACGAATGTACAATATCCATATAGCTGTACTTCTAAGCCTCTTAAACTGTAGGTCTGATTTGAGGATGACACAGTAAAGATTCAAAGTACAGGACTGGAAAAGTATTTAGCTTAATTTCCTGAATTCTGAAAAGCCATAGGAAATAGGAACTATTTTTAAAGTGATTATTTAGAATACTGTGTCATTGATGGGAACACTGTCATTGCTCAAGAGAAGTTTACTCAAAAGAAAGTTCCCTCTCTTTTTCATAAACAAAGAAGGAATGCAGCAGTACTATCTCTTCAATCTCCCAATGGAGAAAAGTTCATGTAGGCAGGGAAAGTAAGATTTTCCAGAAATCGTGATTAAATAACATTGGATATTCATGAATAGATGATTTATATGCAGCCACTGAAGACAAATTGTTCTCCACAACTCCCAGGTTAATATCACAGCTACTCTATTGCTGTTGAACTACCTCTCAGGTAGAACATAGCACTATATTATTTACTGTGAAGCATGCATCCTCTATGTTTTATGTCTAGAGTTGATGTCAGCATAAGAAATAAATTTTTGCCTTTCTAGGGGAAAACTGAATTCTGATCTCAGCCTGGAGCCAGAGGACATGGTAGAATGCTCCCGTGGTTCCATACAAATCAGTAATACTTCAGGCTTGAAATCTGCAATGCTAGCAGCATAAAATCATTCTCAAAGTGACGGCGAGGTTAAGTCTTCCCGCTCTGAAAGATGGGGAACTTGAGAAATTAGTAGCCTGAGAACACAGAGTAAATATTAGAGCAGAGACCGCAATTCAGAAGTCCTTAGCTCCCAAAGTGATGCACAGACTAGTGGCTAAATGCAAAGACTAAATGCTAAATGCAAGTTATGCTACACAAATCCTACTGTTCATACTGGACTTGTGAAATGTTTCTTAATCAGGTCCCAGAAGGGACATCTGCAGGCTCACCACCTTGCATAAGACAGGGCTAGCATGCTGGGGTTCCACCATGCAACCCCGAAGAGTCACATTTCAGATCAGTGATCTGTCAGAAGCTTCATACTCACAGGATCTACAGCGTTTATGCTAACACTCTTTTTAAACAGTTTTTCCATGTTTTCCAAATTGTTCGTTTTAGCAGCATATTGAAATTCTCTCTCATCTGGCAATACTGTGGAAAAACATATTGAAAAAATTGTTTTACTAAAAAACCAGCCAAAATCAACTTAATGGATAATGATATTGTACTTACTTTCTGTTATTTGTCGTGCTCTCATATGTTGTGAGAATCATTTGCTTGTCAACATGAAAGTGTTCCAGGATTACATTTTCCTCCACTAGAGACATCTGGCTGATGTTTCTAGTTTCAACTTTTAAATGCAAGTAGAGGTAGAGTTTTCGCAGCATGGATTGCCATTATTTGCACTGCTCACGGGAACAAGAGTTCATTTGTGAAGCTCTAGCCAACTAAATGGGTCCCCAAGTATTTTAGAGGCATAGCAGTGAATAGTAGAAACTGCAGCATTTATTCCAATTCTTGGAAAAGTTGCTATGTTTTAAAAAAGAAAACACCACTAAAATACATAAAAATGTGTAGCAGTAATGTTATGACTCAACTGAAAAAAAACCAAACTAAAACAACCCACAAAAAAAACCCCTAACCAAAACAATGACAAAAAAAAACAAAACAAAACAAACAAACAAACAAAACCAAAAAAACACCAGAAAAACCCACAGGAGTTTTACAGGAAATAAAAAAAAAAAATAAAAATGTCTACTTCAACTCAAAATTTGGCCACAATGTTGAAATTGCATTAAATTGGGACCTTACTTCAATCTCTCAATTCAAAAATGCGTATCTGTTTGGTCAACAATGCAGCACGCATTTAGACATCTAATATTCAATGACTTCAGAAAATAAAATTCCAATGTCTGATAAATGATTTGGCTAACTTAGAGGTCAAAATATTTATCATTTAATTAATCACTTAGAAGAAACTATTGTAGCAGTTAAGCTAGTTTCAAAAATGTTAGTTTTTTAATTCCCTAGCATATCACACTTGAGAAGTTAATCACTTATATATCTTCTGTCTAGAATATTTTGACCTGAAAGTCACTTGTTCAATTCTATCACCACAGAGGACAGCATCGTTGAATTAGAAACTGCAGCAGTTACCTGCTCCTTAGAGGCCTCTCATTCAAGTTCATGCTACCTAATGCCTAATGAGAGGACAGCTTGAGGCTGTATGACTGCGGAGCACACTAGGGAAAATCAGTATTGCATTCACTTGATTAATTGCATTTTATGTGTTACACAAGATTGTGATCTTGCTGGGAACCATCACAGTTGTATTGAACGAAACGAGCTAGAAATTAAACTGGACACTTGCAACGCTGCTTCCAGTTTTCCTATGACATTATCCAAGCACTTCAAACAACAGAAGCATCCCCCTAAAATTCTGTGCAAATCACAGAATATTGCTTGTTTTACAACACAGGGAAATAGGAGGAAAAAAAAAAAAAAAAGGAAAAGAGAAGAAAATGCAGTTGCGAATAAAAATACACCGCTGACATCTGTAACAAGGAGTGTGGCTGAGACCAAAAGCAGCATCATGAAGAGGGATCTTTGCAGAATAAAAGCCTCACTCCTTGTTTTCATACTCTGCAGAAGTATCCAGCAGAGTTTCCCACTACCTTGATTTCAACCACGGGTAAACCAATCGTTGCAAGAAATTGGGCTCAGGGCAAATTCGTGGCAAACAAAACCAAAAAGGTCACCAGTCAGCTGCAATTTTTCACAATTAGGCCGTATTCAGTCCTACTGACTGTTGTTGAATGCTCAAAAGTGTATATTGCAGGAGGATGCAAAGATAAATGCAGTTCCATCTTTGAACATTCAAGAACAATCCCAACAGTTTACTTGCACTGCCTTCAAAAAACAAGAGAAAAATTTTTTCTTTACTAGATCTGCATTGGCAAAGCCAGTTTTGTTGAAATTCTGACAAAGAATTAATAATTAGTACTTTCTCTCCTGTCCAGAAGTCATGAAGTGGCCATATGCTGTTAGAAGACCTTTTACCTTGCGTGTGAGTTCTCTTAGCAATCTCCCTCTCCAATACCTTTTAATTCAGGAGTTAAGAATGATGGCAATCCAGACTCACCATGGCACTGACTTGATGCACAACTTTCCACAACATTATTTTTTCATTCATAAAATTACAGGAATATAGGGCTGTCAGACTACAGATTTATGGAAGTTTTCTGTCCAAGCTGGGGTCTCCAGAATTTGACACTCCTTGCATTATTAGCAATCACTGTATTTTCAAGTAACATCAGTAATCAATTATTTATTTGTGGCTGTCAGTCATTACGGGGGTTACTTTCTTTGGCTTCACATAAAATACCTGGCTTATTGCCCCGCAGGTTATAACATAACATATTTATATTACAACTACATAATTATATTTATATTATAAAATAGTTATATACAATTTTTTTCTTTTGAGCTAACCTAAAAATAGTAACTTTATCAGTTTATTTTCTTTGTAGAGAGTCCTGTCTTCAGTGTATTGAACATCCCAACACTTCTTGTCTCTTGGAAGGGAAAGGAAGTAAAAAGTTGCAGAAAAGTAAATCGCTTTGTTGACCTGAAAAAAGAAAGTCTTCCTCTACAGAAGCTTAGGCTTTAAGGTGCCTTCAATTTTTCTTGCCTCACGTCTACATCTTACTTTAGTGACCTCAATCCGTCTTTTAGTAGTACCGCAAGTAAGGATTACTTATTAATAAGGATGACTTATTAACTAATTAATTAACAATTAAGGAAAAAAATGCACCAGAGACAATGGAATCTTTCCACTCCCACCCTTCTTGTTTTTAATTTCCTGTTGTGGTATCCACAAGATGAAATCTGTCATCTCAAAAAGCACGTGGGGAAAAAAACAGAAATTTGAGTTGGCTGAAGAATTCCAAGGAGGTAAAATACAAAAATAATAACAATGTTCAGATTCAAATGACAACAAAAATCTATTTTTACACTATTGTTTCTAAAACTTAAACCATATATTTAATGGCTTGGTAACATAGAGAAAATATTCGTTACCTGAAATAAAATGACTAGGGCAAAGTAGGAATTTTGTTAAGTCACGAGAATCTTCTAAGTTCAACAGTGGTATTTTACTCAGTTCTTTTCTGTATCTACCCTCTTTGCCAGCCTGGAGGCAGGAAGCACATCCCAGGAGAACGGCTCCCTGGCTGTCATGCTGCAGTCACAGGACAGGGATGCAGCAGGGTCTAACAATACTGCTCAGTGTTCACAAATAACCTGGTTTTACTAATTGCAGCCCATGCCGGAGTGGGCTGCTCTTCTACAAACAGTTGCAGGATGAAACCTGGAGATTCTGCCACTGGGAGTCATGCCACTGAGTGCAAGGAGGCCAGAAAGTCCTCTGACTTCTGTGTGCCCCCCAAAGTAGCGGTCAGGAAAGCTTGTGAAACCGTTGGCAGGTGCTCAGCCCCAGGGACGTGACTAATGCCAGTGAGTCCCCTCAGACGGCTTCAGGGGTGAAGTTAAAGCGGGGCACTGATCAGTCTGTATGACCAGTCCCTTGAAATACAGACTTGCCATACCTCAGTGCCCAATCCTGCATCCACACACTCTCACTAAATGTCTTTTACTACATATAAAGCAGGCCACATTTAACGTCCTCCTTTCCCCCTCCCACCACTCATTTTGTTGAGGGAAAAAAAAAGGGTTTCAGGTGGGCCCCACCATCCCAGCAGCCCCAACAGCAAGAGTCCCAAGGCCTGCGCTGCTGGTGGGGCTGCCTCGCCTCTGACGCTCGCGCACTCACGTCCATCATAGCTGGCTACTGCGGCTCCCTGCCTCGTATCCTCCTTGCCACGGAGCAGGTGGCTCAGCCCCTTCATTGCTACCTTTGGCTCCTCTTCCTCCTTAGCCCAGGAAGGGGCCCCAGGCCGGAACACCGAGGGAGACGCCCTGCACTGGCCTTGACAAACCTGTTTGTGGGGCTGTGAGTTGACTCCCAGACAGGCCTGGCACGCACACCCCTTGCAGGCACACCTGCAGCGGCACCTCAGCGCTTGCCCACATCAGCCAAAGACAGTGAGGTGCAGAGCAGCTTTAAGACCTTGTTTTCAGAGAAACCAGGACCTAAACACATGGAATTTCTTGATAATAGCTAGGCTCTGAACATGTTCATCCTTGCACAATTCCTCCTTCCCTCTGGTCTTCTTTAGTGGCAAGCTGTATGGACACATAGCAATTTGCACCTGCAAATGCACATGCAAGGCTAAAAGCTACTGCTGTTAGCTCCTGTGAAGTGCTTTCCAAATCAGCACATGAATAAGAGACATTTTTGAAAAGCAATGCCGCTATTACAGGTGTACAGAGACACTGAGACATCACAGCGTGCATGGCCCCCCAAGTGCCTGGTGGCTTTGTTACTGATTGCAGCGTCCTCAGAGTTTTCTCTGCAGGTTGAAAGCTATTTTGGGGGAATTCTTCTCAGGAGTTACTCTCACTGCTGTCAATCACTGTGAGGGTGACTGTCCTTGCACCCCTGCAAGCTTGACACAGCCCTGGCATGGGGGAGACTGAGGTGATTCTGCCATAAATTTGAGCAGAAATATGCACATGCAGTAGCAGTATTGATCCATTTATATGATTTTTCATTTTCAGGCAGACAACACTTATGTTTGCTTTTGTCCAAGTCATCAAAATCAATATACACCTCCTGAAAGGCAGAGTTTTTGTGAAGTGGAATACTGAGATTCATCTAACCTACTTATTTCTCAGTTTATCTTGAAGTCCACTATTAATTTGGTCTACTTAAGTCAGCATTGATACTTATTTTCATGTAGACAATAATTTTCTGAGATAGAGTATTGTTTAATGTAACATTAAATTTTTCTTTAAAAACAGCCCTTGATATTGCTAACATTTCAAAACAAATACTGGAACAGTAGCTCCAAGAATGCAGGAATACCAGTACTCAGCCTTACAGACCTGAAAACATATTTGAATTCCTTCACTATGTATTTTTTCTTTGTAATTGAGTTGCTTCCAAGATTATTAACACCATACATGTTCATGGTAAAATCAATCTGAAAGATTTAGAAGAGTTTGCAAATTGAGCAAATTTGGGTACAAAACTATTTGCTCAGATTCTACTTATCATACATGAAGAGATTTCACAGTTCTTTTCTCCTTTAAACATTTTTGATACTGTCAGGCTGTGATGTGTAAGAAACTTTACACTTGATACACCTTGTCCTGAAAAGATAGCTTCATCAACTGTACTTTCAGCAGATGAATGTTACTCAGCTGAAAAAAAAATCCTCTGAAAATAAACTCAGAGTTAGAAGAATAAGTAACTTATTTAGGCATAGCTGAATCACAAAGGTTTCACTTTTACTTGCTTCCTGTGCGTCAGATGTTCCGATAAAACTTAAGAGCTTTATTTCTGTGTAGTGACCGGGCTAGCAAATACAAATCCTCTGTTTGCAACATTAACACTCCTTTTTGAAATTAGAGACAACAGACAACTGTGGAATGATTAGGTTTGCCCACAAAGTTGGCACCAAAGGAGGAAGAGAATCACAGCTTCATATAGAGGATGTTACAGTGTGAGTCTTTAAACCAGGATCACAATTTTAGAGAGTCTGGAAACACCAGCTGTTAACCTTCAGTTCAAACTACCATCATACAAAACTATTTCACAGCCTATCCCTGCTCTCTGAATTAACTTTGCCAGTACAACTAGACTTTATATGCTCAAACACTGCAAACAGCAGGTTTGCTACATTCTCTAACCACTTCCCACAATCTTCTCATTCAACAGCCCCAGCAACCTGCAGAGAAGACTGCCGCAGAAGCAGAGATGCAGAATCCAGAAAAAACTGCAGAGAAAGGGGAGTACTGAACATCTTCCTCACTTTCCTGCACAGAGCATTCTCTCTGCCAGGAACACAGAGCATTTCTTAGTATTTAAAATAGCAGTAGTAACAAATACATAAGCAATTAGAAGCGATATAAAGAAAAAAATGTAAGGTAGGACAAAAGCACGTTGAATAGCGCACAAAGAAGAAAGAGGAACAAATAAAAATTATGTCCTGTAAAAGAAGGCGAGATTCGAAGTCAAGATTATGTTTTTATTAAACTGTGTACTTTTATTGAAAGCATGACACTCCCCAAGATTCTGAATCTCATGGTGTATGAATTGTTAGTCTATGCAACTGCAGTACCTTAGTTACCCTCGTTCCTCTCCTCATTCCCTAGGGTTACAGTGACCTGTTGCCACTGGCCTTTGCTTTTAAGTATTAATTAGAATAATGAAAGGGAGAGGTCGGTTTCAACAGGTGCAGCAATCAGAAAAGACATGGCAGATGTCCCCAGAACACCAGCTGGCCAACAAACTCGGGTACCTGCAGGTTGCTCCCCAGGCTCATTTACAGGCAGTATGATTCATGCTGGTGCCAACCTGCTTGCATCTGTGTACTATGTGTGTGAGAGAGACAGAAAGAGAGGGATGTGATAAACCATTCCAAAAGTAATTCCAAGATGGATCATGCTACAGGTAGTACAATTGAAGTCCAAACTGATGTTCCTGCCTGTTACTGACACTTCAGAGTGGAACTTCAGCAACTCTTGAGAAAAAACAGCAGCATAAGCCAAGGTATTTAGATATTCCCAACAGGAAAATTTCCAGAAATACAGATGTTGAGATATCCAGGCCAGACAAACAAACAACAAAATTGGTCACTGATACCCAATCACGGTAAGACATTCTGTAGCCAGATATTTCAAAACTCAAAAATAAATGAAGATATTACCATTGGTAGCAGTAAACAGATTCAATAGGAAAATGCTATTCAACAGCCCAAGTTTTTGGGAATTCAGGATTTTCGAGATAAACTCAAGCAAGTCTTGTTAATGGGGCATCTCTATGGCTGTCCCACTTACACCAAGCATCCTCCTTACAGATAAATGCTTCGTGGACACGTGTACAGTGTCTGCAATCCTTTTTTCAGAAGTGGTGAAGAACATCAAGATCATAGAAGCACCAACCTCTTTCACTGTCATTCATAAGTAAAAGAGCAATTCAAGATAAATTATATATATCTACCTTAAACAAGAGCGATACTTACACTACACAAAAATTCTTGTCCGCTGCTAACATAGACCATTCACATGCTTCAGAACTGTGGATATACTAAGTGTGGAATGGCTCACATACAGAAAATAATTTATAAGTTAAGTTACATACAGCTATAAAGAAATTTCCAAATGCTAAACCAGATTTTAAGTCGATTATATAAAACACACATAAATACACAGAAAAACGCAAACAAAAACTATTACTTACAGTCTTCTCTACAAGAATTTAGACAAAAAAAGGATCATATTGATACATTTGTAACATATTCTGTTATCAAAGTGTAATGAACCGCGACAAATGAAAGGAATTTGGACCAATCATAATGAAGACCATTCTCATCTCTAAGGCAACTATAGAACAAACAAGAGGGATTGATGGCCAACTTTCATCTATAAAAGGAAGGAGCCTACAGTGCATCCAGAGGACAGCTATGGGGAACCACGAGGGGGCTCTGAGACACCCTCCAAAACCTCTCAGAGACACTGCCTGCATGAGTAACGACTATGTAAATATGATAATTAATTCCAGGAAACAGAATGAATGTGTAATCATTCTAGGAAATGTAGTACATACGTATGTGATAGCACAAATATGAACTTTAGCTGGTGTGATATACCGTATGCATGTTAGGTGGAGTGGTCCCCGGTGCATCCAGCGCTGCACTAAAGAAATGCCTGCTTCTTAATGCTGTCCCAAATTGGTAATTGGTGTTAAGGCATTTCTTCCGATTTCGGTAACGGTATCACAGAACTTTATGACAATACTTGATGGTGTACTGATGGCCTTCAGATAAAAACAGCAATAAATGGGGTATAATAAATTATACGGAACAGATAAAAAAGGCTTCAGTTTTGCACTGCAGTGAATAATTTATACAGAAAATAATCTCACCACATACTTTCTGGAAACACACAAAATCACCCTTTCAAAAGGTGTATTTTTACATGCATCTCCAAAGACAGACATTTCTGCTTTGTTGGAAGCACAAAACAATTGGAACCACAGAGCTCAACACTGCAGATAAATATCTGGTGACTGGGGTAGACACAGAGGATGGGTGAAGATCCAGTGGTCTGTGAGTGAGGGATGCAGTGAAGACTGCTTATCCCATTCACACACCTATCACAGCAGTTAGCTACTCCTTGAAGAAGTTACCAAGGAAGTCATCAATGTTTTATGCCACTGCTAACTGGAACAAGGGCTTGACCACAGTCCCACTCTCATAGCTTGCTCAATAGTAGTGAACAAGGTATAAATATTATTCCTACTTCGGACCTAATTTGTAGGACAAGAAATTTCACACCAAGTCGTAGGGACAGATCAACGGGTTTGTTCTGCTCGCCCTGCCCAGAAGGGACGCCTTTTGCTAAGATCTGCGGCCTCAACTACAGCGAGTGGTTTTCCCCAGGATATTCCAATTGCAATTACAACTGCGTGTTTTGGAGCTCTACAGCAATTCGGCAGCTTAGCCCATTTATCACCAGCAATCTTAAAGAATCTGTAGATGTTGCAAGTGTAAACAAACCGTGCTATTTGTGCATCCGACCGCTTCTTGTGAATGCAACCGGACGTACAGCATACAGGCTGTTTGTGCATCTGGTGTCAGACCTATAGCCACATATATTTAAATCGGCATATCTATTAAGAGACAAGTCCAGCCGTCCCTAGCCCCTCTAACCTCGGAGGGCCAGCTAGAACGCAAAGGAATTAATCTCTTAGTGAATTTATCTGTCACTGCATGCAACACAGAATCATACTGTGAGTTTTGTCTCCACATTAACTCTAACATACTCTACAACATTAACTTCATAGCATCCGGGTAAGTCTATCACTTTCTTTTCTTTTTTTTGAAATACATGGGAAGACGATTTCCAAGCGAAAGATAAACTAACTTCATTTGTTCAAGCACTTATATTAGTTTACTTTTTCTTAAGTAATGTATATGTAAAAATACACATTTTAAAGAAAAACACACAAGGTAATACTTAAATTTTACACTTTATTGAATCAGACAGATGCAAACTAAAAAAGGGACAGATGTTCACTTTCTAAACAGTTGTGGTAGCTTAAGTCATTGTTCCCTCAGATGCTTTCATGTCTTTCCTACCAAAAGCTTCCAGCTCCCACCTCTGTCAACAGAATAGCTCATGCTGAATGCTCACTGACCTGGTTTAGAAAAAGTAAACACACTCTGAACTAGTCCAGCTGATTTGGTCTGAAGCAGATAAGGGAGCACTGACATAAATTCAAATGACAGGACTGTGGGTACAGTGGCATCTGGCAAATAAAGAGATGAGCAGGTAGAGATAGTGAAATGATTCCAGCAAGTTTGGAATCGAAAAAGCACATTCTGGAGTTAGCCGGGGCATCTAAAACATACCAGGTACACATTTATATGTTTCAAGCCCAAGCAAGCCCCACAGTACTTCCAATACAGATGCCTCTAGAGAAGTCACTTTTAAAACTTTTGCAATTAAAAAGCAGTTTATAATTCATAGAGCATTTGACATTGTTTGTATAACTTATAAGAAATATGATTTCAGCATAAATTATTTGCCTGATAAATATTTAATAATTATTATAATTTAAGCAGTGGTGTGAACAGAAAAATCTAGAGTACTCTAAGTATTTGCACTTTACAACTTCCTCCTTCCATAATATGCACTCATAAAATAGTTTATTCAGAAATACAAAATAACTTTAAAGAGCAGTAAACAATAAGAAGGCTTAGCATCTTGCATATTTGCACATCATTCACATTATTATTGCACCAGAAGACCTTTTATTTAAAGCAAATTTAGTGTGACCAATCAGTAACAATATCATGGTTGTGAAGATAATTAAGTTCTCAGTCTCTTTGGAAAGGCGAAGGATCAGACAGTATTTGTCTGACTAACCTGGAGGAATCCTCTTCTCGTCAACAGGTTTTTAAATTTTTAAGTCAGTGAAGTCATCCTGTATCACATCACAGCAAGTCCTTCAAGGCTGGTCCATCAACTCTTACTGAAGTCATTGACTGTACTCTAAATTCTTGCTCTTACTCTTTGAAACTGTGAGATCAATTAATTTTGGTGTCCACTGAGAAGACAGACGTTCCTACATTGAAATTGAGCAACTCCGCTCTTCTATTTTAATCACGCAGCTAATACCAAAATGAAATCTGTTGTTGAATTAATTGTCCAAGGAAGCCTCAGCCTGAGCTACTACGGCTATCGCGGGCAGTACAATCAACAGAGAAGATGGTAGGTCAGGTGTGGAAAGAGGCCCTTCGTTAAGCACAGCGTGGCACCCTAGCTAATGAGTCCTGCTTTCTAGGGAGTTTGCCCTACAGACTTTCTCAGTGGTAGCTCTGAGCACTCTCTTCTGTGTGCTGAACAGTGGAGAGAATTCATGAGGCCGCTCGTTCCACAGGTTCAATATAAAAAAAGCCAAAGTGCTAGTGAATTTTGATTCTCAGAAACAACTGGGAAAAAAAAGTATTATTCTAAAAAAAAAAATTTGAAGAATTATCTCAGTTGTACCTCTTCTTCTACCTCAATCATGTTCTCTTTACACAGTCATGCAATATTGTCAAAGTAACAGGTGCCCAAATGCAGCCTACCACCAACGCTAAATTAACTTGCACTTATAAAACACTATGAAATACTTCATATAGAATATGTTACTACACAGCCACACAGTCATTTAAAAAACATTTCAATTGTATGCTTTGAATTGCTTGACTTGGCCTTTTTTGATACTGACTGTGAAGTTGTTAGTCCAGACCTAAAGTTAAAGAAAGAAAAAAAAACAGTAAGAAGTTAAAATATACAATGTACATCTACATCACTTTTAAAAGATTGAATATTTTTCTCAAATTTATTATTCTAAACTGAGTCATGTACACAAGTTTCCAGAAAACCCTGACCTTTTTGTTCCTTGTGATGGATTTGTGTACTGCTGTCTTCTGCTTAAACCTGCTGAAAAGTGTAAACAACAAAAATTAATTACTTCAATAAAGAAAGAATGCTTTTAACATACAACGATTTTAACCTGTCTCAAGGAGCAGGTAACATTTTTTTATCTGCAGCTTGAATACTATTGTTTATATTAACATTTTTGAAAGAGTAAAACAAAAAGGCTTTACTTTATTGAATTCTAAGGAATTGATTTTAACCTTGTGGTAGTTTTCGTAAATATTTCGGCATAACACAGCTGGTTTCCAACAAGGTTGTTGAAAACTGTAGTTTCAATTTTTTATCCAGCAAAGGGGAAAAAAGACCCTTTGCCAACACTAAGTTTCTTAGTTAAAACAAAGAAAAACAAAGTTAAAACAGAGTCTGTTTACACATGTAACAATAATACCGCTTATAATTTTTTCTGTGTAACAGATGCGTAAGTCTCAATTGTGTTCTGATAATTCTAATACACTAACACTTTCATTTCCTTTTATAAAGCTCCCAAGTCAGATTAGGGACAAGGTACTTGAAAAGATACTTAACTACCTGCATAGGTCCCCTAATCTGGCAAAAGACTAACTCTTCATCAAACCCAGAAGCTACCTGCGTAAGTATACTACTGGTTTGGCACCTTACAGGTGCAGTTGCATTTTATTAAACATGAAACAGGCTTGCAAGTTCCTTCCTTTACGCTCTAATTCACGTCTCCGTTTTTTGCTAGCACATTACATAACGGAACATTTCTGTCAACTGAATCTCTGAAATAATACAAATTGAAGATGTTTTCATTTATTTTTACCTAAATTTCAGAGGTCTTGCAAGCACCTTTCTGAATATGGCTAGGGGTAGCAAACATGCAATTTACAGAAATGAGCAGTAATTCCTATGTTACCATTGTGGCAAATGAGAATGCACTGTGTAACTCCACCATTCATAAATCTAGTTTGTCATGAAGACCGATTTGATATTTTTTAAATAAAGAAGTTCACTCTTACATAGGCCTTACTCAAATCAAATTGCTGCAAAAATGTCAAAGCCCTGTAAAGGTCTAAGTATAGCATTACCAAATGATTTTAATTGTACAAGCAGTTCATTTGAATAATGAAATGTATCCCAATGCACATACTCACCAACTCTGTTTGAGTTTTCCATATTACAAGTCTTAGTAGGAGAATCTTTTTTTTCTGTCAGCTCCTGAATAAGGCCTTTATTTAAACAGACATCCACATGTCTGTTAAATGACACAAGACTGGTTGTTTTCTGTTCTGAGTTACAAACTGGACAAACAAGAACACTGTCTTCTCTGGCTCCTAAGAAACAGGATGAACTAGTTTCTGCTATATGTTCAGTCTTTTCAAAACAGTCTTTGTTGTCTAGTGAAGCTCTTCTGGGGAAGAGACTCTGTTTCATACACACATTTCTAGCAATATCGCTGAGGTTGCTAGGCTGTCTTTCTCTGTGAGGTTTATCAGGTATCATGTCAGTGATTTTTCCTGTGCTATTGCTAGTAGAGTTCTCAGATGTACTTGCAGATTGGTCTATTTCTGATAACTGACCTGTTTTATTTTGACATTCATCAATATTTTCATTTTCAAATTGCAAAAAAAAGTTAAGTGCATTTTCTCTTGAGCTGTCATTCTTGGATACCTCCACAGTATCTTTAACAGAAGTCCCATTGAGACACTCATCAATATGCCTATTAAGCTCTTCCAGATTTTTGCTGCTTTGCTCCTCAAAGCAAACAGGGCAGGTGAAGATCTTATGCATATTAGAATTTTGTAAGTCTGTGACTTTGTTCGTTTCTTCCACAAAATTTGCTGATGATTTCTTATCACGAGAGAGCTGCTTACCCAAAGTTTCATTTAGAGAAAGATTGTCTGTGTTTAGCTGCCTTGCAGCTCGCTTTTTATCAAAAAAACTCCTTCTGGGAGATGCTTCTGAAATTTCCGTGAGATGTTCTTGGTTGGACTTCCCTGGCTGAAGCCTAAGAAAACTAATTTCTTTTTCGGATTTTAAGAAACTCTTAATGCTTTTTTGTTGGTACTTCTTTTCTTCTTCACTTAGAAATCCTGATACTCGTACACCTAATGATGAAAAAGAAATTTATAATACCAATTTTATGAAAACTTGATACTAATTCTTAATTAACATCTTTTGAGATATGCATCCACTCAATAAAACTACATTTTTTCTCCAAACCTAGGCTATACTACCTGCAAATGCTAACAATGGATCACACAAGCTCCATATAATTTTATCAGATTCGAACACTTGCTCAACCATGTTATAATTACTATATCCATGAAGTTTTAACTGATTGCACCGTAACATGAGACTATAACCTTAACACGGTTATAAAGAACTCAGTCCGAGTTTTAAAGCTTTCCCACCAAAATTTCTTTCTTCGGTGCATTCTAATACCACAGGTAAGTTTTATGTATCACTGAATGGTTCAAGTAAAAACACATGGATCTTAGAATCAAAACACAGAGCTGACTTGCAGAACGTAACATCATCAAATCTATAAGCATTTTTGTTTAAAGAATTTGTTTCTAAAAGAGGTTATGGACAGAAACTACCTGTCGCTGTGGTGCAAAGTGGATTTAAAAGCTCTTTTAAGGCATCAGAATTAAGCAATACAATGTGTTAAGAATCTACTCTCATGCTGATATGTGTATTGTTCCAGGGCTAACAGGTGGTAGGAAAAGTACAACCTCAATAAGTAAAACATTCCCGAGTCACCATTCAGCACCCCAGACCTGTTTCACTCCGAAAAAACTAACAGGGTAACAGAGAAGGGATACATCAATTTATATTGATTTTACTTTAGAGTATGGTCTATTCCTTTGATACACTACAAAATCTAACTTTGAAAAAGAAGAATGAGTTTGAAGTATTTTACCCATAAGCCTGATCCGTAAAGGGTGAGGAGCAACACTATCAATTTCTGTCCCTAACAATTCTTTAGCAACAGCAAATATTTCCTCCTCCGTAGAAACAGGTGACAGCACAGTTGAAGCTCTTGTTTTCACTTCAAAGTTCACGTTCTTTAGCTTCAAGGTAACAGTTTTACCCTAGGCAAAAAAAATAGAGGAAAAAAAAAAGAGGCAAGAAAAAAAAGAAAAAAAGTTAAGCATGTCATATACAGTACAGAAACAATTATCATGTTGCACCTATACACATGCCCTAAGGCCACAGTCAAGACTGTGCACCTATCTGTGTGTAGCAAGGGGCACTGCCAAGAATCTGTCTGCAAGATTCTGCACTTGCTCCTAGACTGCTGCTGAAGTTGAATTCTCTGAACTGGGTAATTTGGCTATGGCTCGCAGCAGACCATCTGCCACTAGTGCATGTTGAATAGATTTCATGCTCTGACTGCAGTCACAACTTCTACCCTGTCTACAAAAAATTATTTCCTCACTTGGAAATTTTCACTGCCAGACACCTTACCTTTGCTGGGAAAACTACTAAGGATGTGTAAGTGACACCCAATTAAGGATTTGCTGAAAACTTCCTTTCTCCTGCATGGTGCTATCAGAGCCACACACAGCACGTGTTTGGCACAGATACGCCCCTCTCAACACCTTCCAAACTATTTGTGTGATTTAGATGCCCATCCAAATGTAAATAAATGGCACTCCTTTTGTTCTGACACCTTTGTAAGCTTATCCTTTTGTCCTTAGCTGATGATTTCCCTTTCAACTTGTCATGTTTTGAGACAGTCTTTTACGGCTGAAGAAGACTAATCACAGTTCTTTTACATCTTGAATATTATTCCTTGCTTTACCATAAAGACCTCCATAGAAAATATCAACTGTTCTTTCCAAATAAGAAATCCAGAAGGAATACAGGGATTGCTCCTACCATTCATGGCACTGAATGGTATGAATAACTTGTCAGCAAGTTTGGGACATGTGAACTTGTTAAACTGGCTATTGACTGGATCCTGTATCAATACAGGAGAGAAATAGTGTTTTAGATACATTAGTATTACATACTTGACCAAACCAAAGCTCATAGACAATCAGTTCTATTATTTGCTTATAAAAACTGCTTTTAGCATAAAATGTTTATAAGCTAAATACCACGGTTAATGAGGTTTTTTTTCCCCATGTATATTGTTAGACAGCCACCTGAACAATATCAGCATGCTGCCTAAATCATTCTAAACATCTGCAAATTAAAGGACGGAGGCTTCTGAAGATTGATTGCATGGTAGGATGCTGCTAAAAGCATTCACGCTAATGCTGCATTTAATAAGCTGGAGAGCAAAGTACTGTCTTTTTGCAAGTAAACGGAGAATAATACAAATACCTTAAGTCCCTCTTTCTGTAACTCTTGAGCAAGGTCTCTGCAGAGTTCTCGACACAAGCTGTACTGGTCTTCTGCTGTGTTTATTTCACTGAATGTTCTAAGATAAAAACATGATCTTTTTTTCATTATGAATCCTAAAATTTTTTGAGTGGCTACAATCTAAAATGATTTTTTATACAGTTAAACAAAACCACATCAGAAGAGGGTTGTATACGTTTGAGTGCTTATTTCAAGAAAAAATTAGTAAGAGCATTATATAGAAATGTTCTTGCAAACATTCTGAAGCACATAAATGTGGACAGCCTTTCAAGTAATGAAAAAAATCTGTCAATTTTTTATGCATTATTTGAAAATGTATCAGATTTAAGGTCATTAATTGTTAAATATTTGCAAGAGAGAATATTAACTGAATTCACGGAGCCAGCCAAGTAATTTGTATTTAATCTCCCTTGTACAGTGCTGTGTAATACCATAAGAAAGAAAGGATTAGAAAGTCAACATCAGAACCAAGTATCGGAAATAAATTATGCAGACGCTAAAACAAAGATGACAGCCAGGATAATTACGTCTCCTCCAGAGGAGGAAAAACTATCTTTCTGCCAAAAAAAGTTGCTAACTGCCTTTGCAAGAGCTTCTTAGCATGGAATTACAGTATTACTTATCCACTATGCATCTGGTGTTTAGTACTAACATGAGCAGAAAGGCAACTTTCAGTTAGTTGTGGTTTTAAGGGAAGTGGGAATCCAAACTTACAACTGCCAAGATGCTTTTGGCCCACCTCTACCCCCATATAAATTAGTTTCATTATCTCAGCACCCCATTGACTAAATGGTATAAAAATATTTCCCTTAGGGAAAAACAGAAAGCAAGAAAAGGAAGAAAGAAAAGCAGAAAGGTATAATACGCTACCCAGATTACCTGTCTTCCTCCAGACTGGCACAAGACTACAGTCTTAACTTTCTCTGCTCTAGTGGTACCAAACCTTATGAGGCTTACTTAAGCTGCCCACAACCACTAAATCTCAACAGGAATAAGAATATTTTCTTATACTCTTTTCTAAGAAGAAACAATACGTGAAGGTAAGGATAATTACTACAGGGCTCTACAGATTCTCCCTGCAGTATTCTCTTTTTAAAAATTAACTTTTGGAAATGACATACACAACCTTCTTAAGGAATTTTACACTGGTAAAAAAAAAAAAAAATGTATTTATGTTACTGAACGTAATCAATTTTACTTGACCATGTAAAATTATTGTCTGCTTTGCAAATCTATCTTATGATATACTTGATATGCATGTGGCTGCAGGCTACTAGACTGATGCTGACATTAAATTGGAACATATAAAAAAAACAAATCAATCCCTTATATATTTCTACCACTTTGATGTATTAAAGGCATTAAGAGAATCAGATGATGAGAAAAGAGAACACAGAAACTGACAGAAGTACCTCCATAGTCTTCTGAAGCTAAGTAAAAAAAAAAAAAAGGCGTCAAGTGGATGCAGTGAGCTCGTGGTGTGTGCATTTTTAACACACAATAAAATTACATGACTAAGAAAAGTATACATTACGTGGCCTTAAGTAAATTTAGTCCTTAGTGTAATATTTTTCAGTATTAAAGAAGCATACCTTTCAGTGCTCATACTTTTTCTTTCTCCATCCCTTTAAAGAGAAAAACAGTTTATTACAGTCACTTTACCTAGAACTGTTATCTTTTCCATAAATTCTGAGTCAAGCAATCATGCTTCAATAATGAACATCAGTCTCTTCTATGGATGTTAATTTTTCCTATAAATCTCGGACATCAAGTTTAAGCAAGTGTGAAACGGATAATTTTTTTTTAAAAAAAACAACTTAAACTACTGTAGGTGAAATAAAGACAGTTCAGCCACAGACATCACTAAAAATAAACAACTTGTAAAAAAAAAACCAACCATGACAAGTACAACAGAACTCCCCTCTCATATCAGGAGTTTTACTTAAAAACAAAACTAACTACAAATACTATGCTGTAATTGTGAAACACTGCTATTAAAATCTTGAACATACTACGTATATTTGAATATTTGTTTATCTGGGGAATTAGTTTGGTTTGTCTAAATTATTGCCTACGTTAGGGGTGATGTGTTAAGGCTTTATTTATTTGTTCTTTTTGCTTTCAATTGAGCATCCCTTAACAACTCTTATACATATGAATTCCTCAGAGCATTTTTGGTTTAGGTACTTCTTCTGCTTCTAAGTAGTAGAAGCAATAAATTTAGTATCCTCCTATTTCCCTAGAAGAAGGTAGTCATGAGACAATAACCATAAGATGAACTATTAACTGAGGACTCTGGTGTTGGTATGTTAAGAGCTTGTTTTCACTCCACTAAAAATCACTGAAATCAATTTGGTGCTAATAAAACAAAACCAAGAAATAAATTTCTTAGGCAACATCACTGCAAATGTGTTCTCCTTTACAGTGAGAATCTTGGCTTTCGAAATGTCATTTTCTTTTTATTTTAATGAACTAGGAAATTTCCCAGACTCTGTAACATGTAAACAGGGTGAATAAGGGGAGGGTGCATCAATTATTAAAGGACTATTTGAGGTTGCATTTTCTTAACAGAAACAAATATTAGGAAAAACACATTTCATCTTTTAACACATCACCTTCACAAAGCCAATCTTGCTGCACATTTTGTTTCAAGTCAATATACTTCTGAAGAGGAAAAAAACCAAACACCACAAAAGATTTGTGCTGGCACATTACTGGCCTACAAACTAACTGTATATATTATTTTGTAGTCAAATGGAAAAAAATGGAAGATCTATTACTCTCAGAAGAGTAACAAATAATACAAAACAGATCTTTCAGAAGTATGTAAGATACTTTGGATCAAGCCATTTTAAAATAAAATTTCAGCACTTTGGCAAGGATAAAACGATATTTAAAAGAAAGGACTCAAACCCAAATTAAGACTCTTGCTTACACATGCAGCAAAATGCTATGTGGTTCAGCTTTTTAAAAACAGCACACATACAAGCAGCTGCATCAGTAACAAGTCATGTTTGTTTGTAGAACAGTCATGTTTCATGTTTGTATGTAGGACAGCTGAGAAATGACACACATTCTTGCAAAGAAGGATTCACTAGTAAGACTGATTTCTCTCCTCCCAAAAAGAAGGCTAAAAAGCCATTGAAGTAGTATGAACCTTAAAGGAATATGTATGAAGTAGGATACAAAACTCTTCAGTTCTATTCCAGCAGATTCACAAGTCGATATTACAAATATGTACAGAAACATGATAAGAGACAGAGAAACTACACTTACTTTTATTAGAAATCAGAGAAATTACCGTAAGAGAAGATCAGGTAACAATCCTATTTGCATTGCAATCATATTACAGTAATAAAATCCAATTAATTTATATTGTTCTTATAGGATAAACAGTACTGAACACCACTGCTTAGGGTAACTCATTTCTCTTTAGCTATTTTAGTAATTATGACATTATCCCAAGTCATCCTGACTTCATATGCACAATTTCTCCAACAGTCTTTTTGGATTTCATATGCTGGACATGACTGTACAAAATTTTTCTCCTTAATGTTTGTCCATTTTGTGTAGCTTAGCCATAAGTATAACAGGTATCAGAGTTCTTTAAAAATATATTAAGTC